>BHDV01015166.1:0-12694 GCA_005406045.1 Adoxophyes honmai
TTAACGCGACGCTTTTTAAACGCTCGTGCGAACTAGGCCTTAGGCAGAGCATACGAAACGCTAAACAATCAAAACCATGACTACTTTTCGTTCCGCAGCAACTTCTAGCATTATTTTTAGATTTTAAGTAAATAGAAGTGACAGAATGCTAGTCTGTCGCATACATAAACCTATTTATCCACAGTCGCCTCTTACGACATCCACGAAAGAAATGGAGAGGTGTTATTCTAAGCCCGATACCACACAGAAAAAGATAAAAAAAATAAGATAAGTCTTTCACATTAACACAGCAAATCTCTGTAAATTGCGCGTTTAACCAAAATAAATAATTATTTGTGGTTGTCATATAATCACTGCTAGTTACATCCTCTTAATATGTACTTAACTGTATGTAACTCTACTTTTAAACTTAAGACCACCGCAACTCACAGTGGGTACACTCTCGTTTTATATCGAGATTAGCTCGACACGTTTAGCGCTGTGGTAACGCGAGATAGTGCGCGTAGAGCGTTGCTCCCAATGATGGGTCACGCATTGTCCCGAAACATGTGGAGCTAATCCTTACAAATTTCAACTTAAGACTTTAATAATGTATAAAATATTACTTACCGATAAGAACAAAAGAAACATAAACACCAACGGCCATAACGACTTCGGCCTCAATTTATACAGTTTCACAAAGTAAAGAAAGTAAATGAATAAAACGACAACTTGGAAACAGCAAATTTACCAAGTCTTACTCGAATTAACATCGTAGTCTCAGTCAATAATTTAACTCTACTTAAGTTTGAATTCGTTCATTTTCAGCAGGAATTAAATTAGTACCGACTGAATAGGTATTTGCCGAGTAAAAAAAGAAACGTTTGGAATCAATTGGTTGGGAAAGATTCAATTGTTTCGGCGTTTTATTTACTTCAACGTTAGTTACCAAAGTTGAGATTGTTTTTCAGTGCCTCGGTACCGCTTTGCTTTCAGAACAGGATTAGATGGCGTGAAAACCTAAGTACATAGCGTGACTTAAGCCTTTGGAGAAGTGATACATGCTTTTAGTTAAATGCCTTGTCTCCATAAAATTATCTCAGGAACTACTGGTTCAAATTGAAAAATTATTTTTGTGTTGGATAGATCGAAGAAGGCTTTAGGCTATATAACATCACGCTAAGACAAATAGGAGCGGGAAAACGGGGAAAATTAGTTACTATTCCACGCGGACGGAGTCGCGGGCACAGCTAGTATAACCTCCTTATCTTAGTAACCTTTTACGACATCCACGGAAAGACTGGAGAAGTGTTAATGACTAGAGACTTGTAAGGTAACGGCACCAGTTATGGACGGTTTAAGTGGACAAGCACCTGTGATGGACACCTTCATTCATAATTTAAAGACCATCGAGTTGTGAATTGATTGTTGTAAAACAAATGACTTTTCCTTAATGCGTTGTAAATAAGAGTCATTGTCCATTACTGGTTCTATGTCCATTACCGGTGACTTTATCTTACCTAGTCTAGAATCTGTGAATTTAGTACAAAATCCAGCTTCAAAAACTTATGCAATAAACCATTTAAAAGACGCAGAACCGAAACTTTAACAATGGCCGTAATTAACGGCAACCAGGACTCTGTTAACGCAGAAATTGAAAGAAAGACAAATTTCCCAAGTTCAGACGTATTGTCGAGTTTTCTGTTCCATTTCTGTTAACAATGCTCTGTTTTTTATTCGCTGGTTATAAGACACTATTGTCTTATAACCAGGAAATAACTTTGACCTGCGGTTAATTATAATGGAGTTTTGAGGTTTCCTTTTTAACCGACTTTATAAAAGAAGGTTCTCAATTTATTTATTTTGTTACAGAACTTCTCGACGGGAGCACCAACTTCGATATTTCTTTTTTTAATGATAGATCTAAGTTACCATCGGTTCCTTTTCAATTTAATTAAGTTACGATCAATAGTTTTTGAATACAGTTGTAACAAATGTACGTACCTACCTGAAACGCTAAATGCCATAATAAAATAACACGAAATATTTAATGTCTAGTTATACATGAATACCTATAATGATCAATTATAGCGTATAATAATTTTTGTCCACATTCAACAATCATAATGAAAAATTAAGAACAAGATACAAAAATTTCAAAAATAAAATTGTGGCAAAGCAACTTCTACAAACAATTGCGGGTCGAACTCACAGGCATTTATTCACTTTCTGTGTATAAACGAACTCATCTTTGTGTACAGTTTTCTGTAAAATTGGCTAAATGATTTGACAAAATTCTTTGTAAAAATATCTATCGCTTAAGTGTAAACGACTCGGAAAAAAATAAAACATTAATGTGGCCAGATGCATGAGGCGGTGACCGCTGTGACTAGGTCATTGAGGATAGAACCTATAGAGTACTAATGTCATCTTGGTTGTTCGGAAATTATTCCGCAAAACAATTGAAGTGATCGCTGTGCTCTTATTGGCCGGTCCAAGATCGCGCGTAACTCTAGTGCCTTTTTCTCTACGGTTATTGGCTCTGTACGGTTTCTGTGACAGTGACGGTGACGTTTAGTATGTTGAAATCAACAAACTATTTGCGGACCGGGGTTGCGAACATTGTTTCTCTATAGGTTCTATCCTCTATGGACTTGGACTAGGTACTGCATGTTCCAAATTCGAAAAAAACGAAAATGGCGGCAAACCGTTCTATGAAGTGTTTTCCGTTTTCCATATTCAAATTTTCATTGTTTGTTTCAGTCTTTAAAACTCCAAATATGAGATTAGGGACTGTGTGTATCATTTCTTTCAAAGTCTAAAACTTTTTATAATCTCAAACGAGTTTTGTTGAGTTGTTCGGCAACGTAGCTTGGGCGACCTTTGCCCGCGTGTTTTAACTGGATAGGCAGATTAATTTATTTTTACTAACCCGTGTGTACCTATTGTCTGTGTTTGTGTAATTTTGTACACCTTTTTCGTCTTACGTGGATGTGGTAAGCGACGACTAAGGAAATAGGTTAAGGTATGATTAAGGTGACAGGCTAGCAAACTGGAGCTATTTTACCTCTTCCATCTGTTTTTTAACCTAAAATTGTGATAGAAGTAGCTATCTACGAAGCGTGAAATGGTCTTGGGTTTGTCTGTGTCACGTTTCGTATGATCTGCCAACACCATTTGAGAATACAGATATGATATGTAGGTATGTAAAATAAAATAATATATCACCACAATCCTTCCACGTATATCTATGGCTTGTATAAAAACAATCCCGAGTTTTGCCAAGCTTCCCCCGGGAATCTACAGTTCGGTTATCACTGTCGCTCGTTCTCTACACAAGGTACTATGTGTAACAGTGTGGCGCCTGATATAGAACCTTGTCGACTTAAAAAGAAAACAGAATCTCGAATGCGGCTTGAACATTTTGAAACTCTGGAGTAGAACGGGGTGAGTAGAGACAAAGACATTCAAACATTATGGATAATGATATTTACTTTTGTCATTTTATGTAATTTATGATGGTTTTGACGAGCAGTGCACATTCAACATCAGTTTCAAGATGAAGGGCTACGGGCTAGCCCGAAACATATCGTGTTAAACTCTATGCAAGACGTTTCTCGATTTGATGAGTTATTTCTATTTTTCATTATACACAGACAATCAAATATACACACGTATATTACACTTATAACCACAAATCGAGTAGGCAGAGCACACGGAACTCTACATAGACAAAACCATGATGATTTTACGTTTTGAGTTGGGCAGTATAATAGAGACAGGTTGCTAGTCTGTCGCCTACCTTAATCTATTTCCTTAGTCGCCTCTCACTATACCCACGGAGAGGTGTTATTCTTGATCCGACACCACCCGGAAAGACATTACTATTTGTTTTTCTTTCATAACAATAGCAACTTAAAGGGAAGGACAGTAGCCTATCGAAATCTGATTTCCACCTGCCACTATGTACGTATACCCTAATTCCAAAAGCACAGTCCGCAAAGCAAAATCGATTAAAGTCGGAACTCCCATAGTAATTGAATATTACTCGAGCCCGAATACGGTACAGTTGGGAATGAATTACTGTGGACACAGAGCGCTTTTGACCGGAGACGACGATGCAATTTGTGACGTTGTGTGGTAAAGTCGCTTTGAAGGTTTAGAAAGTGACTGTTCAATGGTGATACAGGAAGTTGTGAAGTGCCGATTTCAATAACATCTAAAAATGGCTAACGAACTTAAAAGTGGGAGGGGAAGACCTAGACGGACGTTCCGTGACCAAATCGCGGACGTTTTAGAAACAGGTCAGGTCAAGAGTACCCGAAACCGACGAGCATGTATGAGGAGATTGATGAATGTGGATGAAGCAAAAGAGGTATGTCAGGATCGTAGCGAGTGGAACAAAGTAGTCTCTGCCTACCCCTGTGGGAAAGAGGCGTGACGATATGTATGTATGTATGTATGTATGAACTTAAAAAATAACAAAAAGAACATACAATTACGCAATGGGGTAAGCAGAGCATACAAAACACGACTTCTGGCATAATTTTTGAGATTGAAATCAAATGGAAGATGAAACAGATGTCAGGGAGCTAGCCTGTCACCTAAAGTTTACCTAAACCTTTTTCCTTAGTTGCCTCTTACGACATCCACGACAGAAATAAAGAGGTATTATTCTAAACCGACACACCACACCGGAAAAAAAAGATCCGCTCAAATAATTAACAGTGTCATTGGTTTCGATTTCTACGACGGTAGGTACCCATCTCTGTTAAATATTATAAAGAATTTAAGTATGTCTAATATTAGTAACGCGTCCGATTCTTTTAAGTTAAGTAATAAAATGTGAATAATAAATGTCGTAACAAAATTGCGTAGGTAACTAAGACTAAAATAGCTTTCTATTGCTCGCGCGTTTCCTGGTATGACGAGACGAAGTAAAAAGGTTTTACTTCTATTATTATTTTTCTGTCATTTTCACTTTAGCAACATTATCATGAGAAATAGAAAATGCTTTCATATTAACCTAATATTATAAACTAAGTGTGTATGATCTTTGTACATCAAGAAAGAACAAAAATATACACTTTGTGAGAATTTACACGAATTCAAATCCAATCATAAGTGATTTGTAACTGCAACTCGATTATTCGAATGCCGATCATTAGCAGCATCGATTCGAATTACAAACGGCCAGTCCAATATTGTTTCAAATTGGTAACTGATTTTTCGTTTTTTTATTTTATTTTCATTTGATGGTAACTGAGAATTGTTAACTGCCAGTAATGGCGTTGAATAAAATATTTTTTTAGGTTTGGCTGCCAGATTAGTTTCTGTAAGAATGAAAATATTGCATTATCATACACCTGTCGGTATTTGGTAAGAGAAGTAGAATATCGTAAAATTTTAATTTGGCTGATTTGCCGTTCAAATAGTTCAAACTAATAGATACTGGCCGGTGCCAATTTCAGTGACACAGTTAATGGAAAATATTGATTTGAATTCAAATTGGGAACTATGATTAGAATCGAACGTGGGCTGCATCAGAGTAACGATATTGACTTAATTCTCGATTCGAATGAATTTGAAATTGGAAAATGGAATAGTTCTTTTTGTATTATTTGTTTATTCAGCCAGTTTACTTTATTCGGCGGGGTTTTAGCTTTATGAGGTTTTTGGCTGCTCTCCACAATTTGTTAATAGCTATTCTCGTAGTCATGCAGTTTATTTAGGAATATGAAAACGGACGAAAATATTTTACCGGTATTAATAGTTTGGCTTTCATCGCAATTTTACTGTGTTATAATGTTTTTAGTGAAGTTTATGGGTAGGTACAAGCGGATTCTTACTAACATGAATTTTTAGTCACAATTTTACGCTTATTCGTAAAGCTAATGACCCGTGAAATGTTTAATGAACATTATTCTAATGAAAGTATTGTATTAGTATAATTAGACGACAATTTTTGACGAATTTTATTGTACTCTTATGTACTCCTAATTAACTAAAAAATAGTCGTATTTTAACGAAGTTCAGTTTTTACTTCACGCTTAAAAAGTAAAATTTACTTTTTACAGAAGGAAATGGAAATGGAAAAAAACAAAATTCCGAACACCACGCAAAAACCTTTAGCTAATCAAGTCGCATCGCAACAGACGCTCATTCGTATTTTAAAATTTGCCACTGGCAACTAACACTTGATTCTGTTAATGGCCAGCACGGTTCTTTAAATAAGCGAATAGTCAAATAATAGTTTGTGAAAATATCTGGCCGCTTGTACTACATGACTGCTGAAAAAAAAGTAACAAAATTTTATTGAAATACATTAATTCGCGAGCGTTTTTCTCCTGTCGATGTCGATCACTAATACCAGGGTGGCTAACGACCGATGCTGTCGCCTGCGGCCCGCTCTCACACCGAAGTAGAACCAGCGCTCCAAATGCATTGACAGAGAAAGTGGGGCGACGCGGCACAGTGGCGTGATGGTACGAACGAAACGTTTATTTCCGGGCCGGTGCGGTGAACGCGTTATTTTGCCTGATTTCTAATAACGCCGCTTCGTTTCCGCTGTCAGTGCATTTGGAGCTTTAAAGGTAGGTTTGGAGACTCGACACTGTTATACTCACACAGTAGACACTAAATTTTAAAGCAACATAGCATTTCAAAGCATTAATGAAGCTAAGTCGTCTTAATTCAAATTACATCCATCTTGGTTTAACTAAAAGCTAATGCCATGTACAAGTACAGCGCCGAGCATTCAGAGGTTTATTTTATACACTAAAATGGAACAAAAACAGATACTATGGCAGGGGCATGAGGAGTGCCCGGAATTATGTGGGACTTTTTCCCCCGTCCTAATGTCATGCTAACCTAACCTAACCTCTAAGTGGATAGACACAAGCATTGCCAATGTCAACATCGACCAATTAGAGAGCAAAGTGTTACTCGCCTTATGTTATACAATCATGCTTTTCTGTTAATGCTCAAACCATTTAGAATCTTACAAATGGACCATGATACGTTATAAAATGATAATTTTTCTAAAATGTGGGTGTTGAATAATACAATTTGTGTCTCGTTTATACCCTACGAAAGTTTCTAAGTGTCCTAGGAAATTTATGAATTTTTGGATCTTTTTAACTTCCAGTGACATATACATATTTTTTATAACATAAACACGCGTCAGTGTGAGCAGAAGTCGTGTCCCGATCGTGTCATTACGGCAGCGCTGTCGGCTGCTCAATTACAGCCATCCAGTTTATGACGCAGCTCGGCTGCCAGTCTTTTGTCGGCGACGGCAAATTAAACCGTTTTGAATTCAGCTTGGGTTCCCACAATACAGTAAATCTAGATGTCAAAATACAGTAAGTCTATTTTTAACTGCAAAAAATAAAATTAAGCTAACTTACCTTTTCGAAAACTGCAAAGCTTCTACGTTTCTATTTGAAATTTCTTTTTTTTTAATGGAACTGAGGCCTGACCACTTTTAAACGACATTCAGTTTAACATGTTTTTTTTTCGATAGTTTACATCACAGTAAAAAATATGTTCGTAAAAAATCAGCATTCATAAAGTCTGGAACTTCCTAAAGTGAACTGAAAATTGTCTAAATGTCTAAATTATGAATCTTGGCCATGATTATTTATTTACATCAGTCAACACGGGACTGATTTTTTATGAATATAAACACGCGTCGGTGTGAGCGGAAGTCACGTCCCGATCGCGTCATTACGGCAGCGCTGTCGGCTGCTCAATTACAGCCGTCCAGTTTATGACGCAGCTCAGGCTGCCAGTCTTTTGTCGGCGACGGCAAATGAAACCGTTTTGCATGCTAGGGCTGCCAGCTCGGGGGAATAAAATGAAGGTGACAGCTCTACTCTAAAACGCATAAGTCGCTGGAGAGTCTGTGTGCGGCTGAATGCGATGCTTTCAGAGCAAAAACCTAGCCATGTAAACATTTAATTTCATGAAAGAAAACTTGTGATTATTTTTTAATCTCTTTTTTTTAATTAACTATTTCACGCTTCGTAGCCACTTTTAGCATAATTTTAAGTTTGGAAACAGACGAAGGAGGTAGTATATGAGTGACAGGTTTGGTTGCTAGCCTGTCGACCAAAGAAAAAATATATGTCTATTTCTTAAGATCTCCAAACTATCGTCATACAAAAATTATACAAAATCTTACATACATACATACATAACCGTCACGCCGTATTCCCTGCGGGGTAGGCAGAGACAACAGAGCGCCATTTGCTTCTATTCTGACATACTTCTTTCGCTTCACTCACATTCATCACTCTCGTCATACATGTCATGCTCGACGGTTTCGGGTACTCCTAATTTGGCCTCCCTTTAGTACTCAGGATCTCAACAGTTCAATATTAAGTATTCCGACGATCTAAGCGACCCCTGAGGAGGTAAAAATAGAACAAAACTTACCATCCCGGCCGTTGATTACTCCCATGGGAGATTTTGTCTCACCAGCTTCATTGGGCAGCTTCGCACTACGCGGGTTTGTTTGAAATATACAAATACTAGTTTTTGCCGGCGGCTTCACTCGCGTTAAATTCGGGGTAACACAGAAGAGATCTCGGAATTATTTTAATACGTTGCTGTAGACTATATTATAAGTAATTCCATTTAGGGATAGAAAGTAAAGATTTTAGGCATTGGACACACGCGAAAAAGCCTGCGTGGATTGTATGCATTGTGCGCCGGACTTTTTGCGCGTGGTATGCGTTTACTGCATATACACCGTGTCCAATAAGTTCGAATACAGTGGCAATATTGAATAAAACAAATTTACGAAAAGGTATTACAATCGAAATTATATTTTATTAATAGCACACTTATATATTTTATTTATAATAAATATTTCGGAATAACTCCACCTTTAACTTTTTTACCAGGCTCAAACGTTTCTCGAGTGAATCACACGCGGCACGCACCATTTTCATTGGCATTTCATCCCGAATACGCTCGATAACCTTATTGAAATTATCTAGGTTTATGATTTTATAATCATGGAGTTTTGAGAGCATGTACGACCATACAAAATAATCCTGTACGTTCAAGTCTGGAGATCTGGGTGGCCATTCATGTTTCGGCAAAATATCTGTGCTTATAGGTTAATTTTAGCCTGACACGAAGCTTGAACGATGTTTGCCGTATGTGAAGGAGCTAGGTCTTGTTGGAACACATAATAGTCATTCCCAAACATACTTTTTAAGTTGGGGGCAACAATTTTCTCCAAAATCTCAGTTTTATAATAAACTGCGTTAATTTTAACGCCTTTGTCTGTTAATACTAAAAGCAGTTCACCCCGCTTACAGACTGCACCCCACACCGTGACCGATGGTGAGCTCTGGAACCCAGGAACATTTTTCTGGTTGTCCGGAATGTCTTCTATCCATGGTGCCCACAAACGATCTTTTTTGCATTATGAGGCTATTCTAACACAAACAGTTTCTCGTCAGAAAAAACAAACTGGTGACCGGCGTGCCAAGAAAGTATCGTGTTAGATCTTTGCACTCTCTTTTTTTGTTCGTTTCGGAAATGCCATGTACTTTGCGTTTTTTATAAGCATGGTATACCAGATCCATCCTCTAAATATTGTGCACGGATCCTTTTGATATTTTTAGTTCAGCAGCTATTTTTCTTATAGAGCGGTGTTTATTTCGTCGAAGTCGCTCTCTTACAATCTTGACTACTGAATCGGTTCTAGCTGAACGTGGCCAGCCGGATCTTTTCCTGTCTTCTATCGAGGAGATCTCTTTATACCTTTTGGTTGTAGTGTAAACTAGATTGTGTTTAATTCCAAGGAGTTTTAACGCCTTAAAAGTAGCACTTAGGCTGTCGCTATTGCAAAATTTTCTAAAAATCGTTTCGCGAAACAGTTTCATCATGGATAAAAAGCAAACTACAAATCCTTGACGTTTGAAGTGATTGTATTTTGTTAACGTCAATATAATTGTTTAATTAAAAGAAGGATTTGATATTCTGTAATCGACATGTCTTTAGAACTAATGTAAAAATATGTGTATTCGAACTTATTGGACACGTTGTAATTCCATAGGTTCTATTTTCACAGACTAAAAAGTCCGTCGCGGATAGTCTGTCGTCTGCGCAGGGGCTTACTGTTACAGCTCGATTATCTGACTCGGAACTAAAACGCTAGATGTGGCTACGAAGCATGAAATAGTTAACAGTGAAGAGCGTTTCGTGTGCTCTGCCTACGATACGATATCTGTATCTGAACAGATATCTGTCAATATTGCTCCTTATACAATCCAATGAGCTAACACACTCAGCGCAGATAACTCATATTTTAACGCCAAGTATCTGTTGGCACCGACATATAGAAAGATGGCATTTATACGCAGATAAAATATTATAGTATCTGCAATGTCACTTTGACGTTAATTATAAAAAGGTTCTAGTTCTTTGGATCTGTATCAATTGGTCCGAATGCACACATTTCGACCTTAACCTGTTGAAAGATGTTTTGAATACATTAACGTTGCATCTACGTCACTACATTTATCAAAAAAACTTGTTCTCGCATAATAACCAGTTTATACGCGCAATCATGGTTTTATGTGAATTAAAACGTTTAAATGTATAATATAATAATTTAAGTTTACCTTGAGCCATTCAACCAACCATCATTGCCAGGAAGTTTTTCAAATTAAAAGTACTTATAAAAAAATATAAAAAATGTAGAAAAAAAAACACAAAGTGTGCAAGTCGTCAGGACAAGACATTTATTCAAGTAATAGCATGTATAATTGATCCAAGGGCCAAAGCAACGGATTAGACGCAAGTTTTTACACCATCATGTCCTGTTCTGAAAGCAGAGTGGTATCGAGGCACGGTCGCCTACATTACGCATCCATACACACTTAGTTCCGGTTCAGGGCCAGCCAATAATAGTCACTAGCGGCCACCCGCGACTTCGTCCGCGTAGTTTCCGGTTACTTACTTGACACTTATCATCATATTTTGGACAATTCACACAACATCTGTATAAATTGTAACCCACATGTACATGTACAATTGTATTCTGATGTATAAGCTACATTATTGTAAAGTTTCAATGAAATCCATTCAGTAGTTTTTGCGTGAAAGTGAAACAAACATCCAAACATCCTCACAAACTTCCACATTAATAATACTAGTGCCTACTTTGATGTATGGCAGCGAGAGTTGGGTGTGGCAGAAGAGACATGAAAGTAGAGTAAATGCGGTTGAGATGCGTTCTTTGCGAAGCATGAGTGGTATCAAACTTACTGATAGGGTGCGTAATAGCGTGATTAGAGAGAAGTGTGGTCTAAAAGAGAGTATTATAACACGGATAGAGAAGGGTATGTGAGCAAATTTACAAGGGAAGTGTGTTTGGGCAAGTCGGTCGAGGGCGCCCCCGAAGAACGTATATCGACCAGATCGACGATGTTCTAAAGGGAGGCCAAATTAGGAGTAGGTACCCGAAACCGTCGAGCGTGTATGACGAGAGTTATGAATGTGAGTGAAGCGAGAGAAGTATGTCAGAATAGAAGCGAATGGCGCTCTGTTGTCTCTGCCTACCCCACAGGGAATAAGGCGTGACGGTTATGTATGTATGTATGTAATAATACTAGCTGTGCCCGCGACTACGTAGCCTAAAGCCTTCCTCGGTAAATAGTCTATCCAACACAAAAAGAATTTTTCAATTCGGAACAGTAGTTCCTGAGATTAGCGCGTTCAAACAAACAAACAAACTTTTCCGCTTTATAATATTAGTATAGATTAAGTAGGAAGTAGAATGTGACAGACTGTTAGGTACATAATATCATTTGTAGAGTCTCACTTGGTAGTGTCTGAGGTCGGAATTGTAAAAACAAAGGCACCTTATTGTTTGTAAAACTTAATAGCAGTCAAGATTAGAGTCAGGACCTGTAAGATTAGGGTAATTATTTACGATGTATAGTTGCGTCAGTTCATAATTTGCATGTAAATCACTTCTATAAATAGTCGCTCTTATAAGTTCTATGGGTATTTTGTGAGGTGTTTGCCAAGGTGGTTCCTTCAGCCGGTTCAGCAAGGCGCGAGTAGAAATACGCGCGAGATAGACTATACCTGTCCCTGTCTAACTAGAGACGTCAAAAAATGAAAGGTGGACTATCCCGCGCGCGATGCGACAAGAGCGTATACCGTGCTAAGCCTACAGATGATTAAATCTCAAATGTAATTTGGCTGCGCGCATTAACTCTCTCTCTCACTCTCTTTCTCTCTCTCTAACATCGCGCTTAGTTGTTTACCGAAATGTACCTATCTATAAGTACCTAGCTGTCCTAAAAGTGCATGTACCTTTTTTCCGCATAAAAAAACTTAAGCTACCTTTTTAATTGAAAATGTCGCGTTTTTCCTTTACAGTACGGACGCAGGACACTCTGGAATCAAAATGATCTTTTCTCAACTGGGTAGGCAGAACACAAAAAACGTTAAATTTATAGATAAAACCACGATTATTTCACGCTTCGCAGCCACTTCCAGCATATAATCCGGTTGAAAAAAAATTAAAAAAAAAAACTTTTAAGTAAAACGGTTTTATTTTAGTCTAATCAATGTATATAAAACCGTTTTACTTAAAAGTTTTTTTTTAATTTTTTTTTCGAGCTTTTAGTTTTTTTTTTAATTTGATATAGTGCACTGTATTCTCCTTGCAAAGACCTTTCAA
>BHDV01015166.1:13674-26734 GCA_005406045.1 Adoxophyes honmai
GATTGCTTTGAAATTTTGCAGACGTAAAGATAGTAGTCCGGATTAAATAATAGGCTACTTTTTATCCCGGAAAAATTGATGTTCAAGAGGGAAAACAAAAATATTGTTTGCTTGATAGATCGATATCGATCGATGATAGATCGATATCGATCGATGACCGATCGATAGATGATAGATCGATGGCGCTGTGTGTCGTTTGAAACGAGAAGTTTTCTTATAGTTGAGCTTTATATACCACAATTTAATCGAGTTCCACGCGGGCGAAGCCGCGGGCGGAAAGCTAGTAATATAATAACTGCGAATGTTGTGCACGAATGCGAATTGAAATATCCGCGACATCACTAGTTCGACGTCGTTAGCATACGTTACATTGATACGTGGATAGTGGAACATAAACGTGTTGTGGATTAAATTTTGACCATACGCGGAGTGTCGGGCCGACTCTAATCTAGTGTGTTACAAGCATGTTTGTGATCATTTTAAGTGTGTTCTGTGTGTGTGCTGTTTATTTAATATTTCAATGGAGGGTGAAACGTAAGAGGCTGCTGGAGCTGGCAGCTTTGACACCCACGTTACCAGGGTGCCTTCCTGTATTAGGAAATGCCTTGGTATTCCATGGAGACAATACCCGTAAGTAAAAGATTGCTTCTTTTATTCGGGTTAACGTCAATTTTAAAGTGTTAAATTATGACGAAAAGGAAATGTGAAAACCGACAGTTGAATTAAAAAATAATATCCGAGTGATTTTTTTCATACACAAAAGAAAAACGATTAAAGATGTTTAAAAGTTTTCCGACGTATTGGGGGCAATTATTACTTAGGAGTGGCGTCAAAAGCGGAGGCTATTGAAGTTATTGACTTTAGTAATATATAAAAGAAAAGGTTGGCTTGTGTTTTTATCGTTTATATGAACTTAATAGGCTTGTGTACCTACTGGGATAAAAAAATATTTTTTATAATTAGTCCGCTCGTTAGATTAGATCCATTATTTTTTCTCTTATCAAATGACTAAACATCGACAAAGTTTAGTTACAGAACTTCCGGAGTGGGGGCTTGTGACGTCACGTCTTGTTAAAAATTTTCGGTGTGACGTCACGTAAAATTTTTAAGCGTTTTATTATTGGCATTTTTAGTTTGTCAAATAAAAGAAAAAATATGTGTACAATATTTTTTCGTGATCTATCTGGTGGACTAAATAGTTTTTTTTAACTAGCCTATTATATTATACAAACTGGAGATTTAATTTTGATGTTGGTTATCCGTAATGTATTAAATACTAGCTGTGCGCGCGACTCCGTCCGCGTGTAATAGTGACTAATTTCCCCCGTTTTTTTCACATTTTCCAATGTTTCTTCGCTCCTATTAGTCGCAGCGTAATGTTTTATAACCTAAAGCCTTCCTTGATAAATTGTCTATCCAACACAAAAAGATTTTTTCAATTCGAACCAGTAAGACCTGAGATTAGCGCGTTCAAACAAACAAACAAACTCTTGAGCTTTATAATATTAGTATAGATTTTAATTTTAAAATTTATTTCTATAATTATGACGGTAGTAATATCTCACGTGAGCTTGGAACTCGGCTCACTTTTGGAGGGTTCCTTATATGTATTTTAATTTCAGGCCTTTGGGATGCCTTTAAGGAGGTCCTGAATGCAGCAACGGAAGCTGGCGGAGTCTTAGCTGTTTGGCTGGGACCCTCTTTGCAATACAGTAAGTCGCTTTTGAACTGGAAACCATAAAAAAAGTTATCTTTTCGAAAACTACAGAGCACCATATTTATTTTCTATTTCAAATTTAGTTATTTCTAAAAGAACTGAGGCCTGATTACAACGTCTAAATGGGATTCAGTATAATGTAATGGGGAATATGTTTATTTTTTTTTTTCAATAGTGTGTCTCACAACAAAATAATGTTCATAAAAAATCTGCGTATAAAACGTGACGAATGAGCGCTATTATAATAAGTAAACGCTTCTCTGTACAATTTCATAACGTGTAAACTGTTCTTATGTGAATGTGAAGCTGGGTCCTGTATCACAGGGTTTCTAAGCTCAGTACACAAGGCTACGAGAATGATCTGCTTTGTTCTGTTATTTTTACACATGAAATGTTTTTTCATTCTCCATTTACATGTCATTGTATGTGTATATGTGCCTTAGGCGATAGGTAATCCAGCAACCTGACACTAATTAATTAAACGGTTTTACTTAGCTTACCCCGTTTGTTTTCTTTAGTCGTTCGTTGGTGGGTCAAATTTAGAAATTGAAATTTTACCCTCTTTCCGTCAATTGATTGATCTGAAATTTGGCATGCGCTTTTAGTTTTGGTGACTTTACAAAAATGTATATTCATTGTCATTGTAAATTTAAAATGGCCGCCGCTACAAAATGGCGGATAACCTATTTCTTATCAACCCCATCAATATGGGTATCAATTGAAAGGTCTTGGCAAGAAGAATACAGTGCACTACACAAAAAATACTAAAAACTCAAAAAAAAGTAATAAAAAAACTTTTAAGTAAAACTGTTTTTAAATGCATTGATTAAACTAAAATAAAACCGTTTTACTTAAAAAAAAAACTTTTTCTTTTTTTTTTAACCTAAAATTACACCAAAATTGGCTACGCAATGGGAAATGGTCATAGTTTATCTGTGTGCTCTGCCTACCCCATTTGGGAACACAGGCGTGATGTACCTTAATCTCAAGAACCTGATTACAAAACTGACTGTAGAACATTCACAGATTTATATCGAAATAGATACCGCGAGTTCCTGCATTTGTATGAAAACCAAGCGTGCCACTTTTTCACTACCTACTGTAACGTCACATACCTATTATGAGCGCTTTGATGATGTAAATTGACAGTCCGAGTAAAACCGATTCAAAGATACGCCTCCTTATTCAAGTTATCCTGTCTCTGGTCAGTTAAACAAATAAGTAGTAGAAAACTAAATGCAATCGCGTCAAAGGAAGAGCATTGCTCCTCCTTTTTGGCACGCGAAGTACATACACTTGAGTCATCTATTTCGATATAAGTCTGTGAGAACATTACTGTTACGGCCTTAGTGTTTTTAGAAACTGGTATTCCGCGAATCCGGTTTCGAAGAGAATGTAATGTATTGGGAACGAGTTGTTTTTGCAATATGACAACGTAGTCAACAAATCTGACATCTTAATCATAAGAAACTACATGTGAAAATTTACACAAAATGTTTATTTAAGATTATTAATGGGGTGATGGGGGGTGTGGTGCCGGGTTGGAATAGCACCTCCCCCTTTCTTCCCGTGGGTGTCGTAAGAGTCGACTCTGGGAAAGGGTTAGTGTATTGTGGGCGATGGGCTAACAACCTGTCACTGCAATATCACGTTTAACTGTCTGGTTACCCTCAAATTGCTAAACGTGGCACTGGATTTTTGAATTCATGTGCTCTGCCTACCCCTCTTGGGAATACAGGCGTGGGAATATGTATGTATGTATGGTAAATTACGAGGTTACAATATCCTAATATTTTTGTATAATAAATTTCCATTCTCATGTAACTAGCATTTGTTGCGGTGAGCTAGTTGAAAACACTTTCAAGGTATTACATGTAATGTAATTGTTACAATTTCACGATTCCAGTAGACACTCTCCAAAAGGTTGCAGAATCGTCCACAGACGCGCGTTTCAAGCGGACGGCAACCGCGCTCGGACTTGTCCCAACCGTTTCGAGATTATCGTGTCTATGTTTGTTGCTCGAGCGTACTTTGTATGGAGATCGACTTGTACAGTCAAGGAAATTGATTACTGTGCCACTTTGTACCTTTTCACAAGAAATGTCACTGTGACATACCATACTTTTTAACCGACTTCAAAAAGAGGAGGTTCTCAATTCGACCTAATTTTTTTTTTTTTTTTTTTTTTTTTTTTTTTTTTTTTTTTTTTTTTTTTTTCGATAGGGCATAACTCGAAATTGGTCCCATTGGCACGACACCAGGATCTGATGATGGAATCTTGGAGAAATCGAGGGAACTCTTCAAATTTTATATGGAGATGTACGGCGTTTTTGATAATTTGTTGATGAAGTCAAGATTTTACATTCAGTAAACAGAATCTTTTCAAAATATTGCTAATTTGAAGTCGGTTTTTTTTTGTTTAAAATTATTACTAATCAAAGCAATATGAAATTCACTATGAAAAGGTTCAAAGTGGCACAGGTATCAATTTCCTTGACTGTACCTATATGTTTTATGGTATGTGTTACCGGTTTGAATTTACCTGTATCTTACCGGTTTCCAGTGATTACCGACCCGGATGATGCCGTGACAGTAACAAACAAATGTTTGGAGAAGAACCGGTATATTTTCGACATGGGCAACGCCTTCCTAGGAGGCAGCTTGATCAATTCCGGAGGTGAGTCTTGTACTTTATACGCTCAGCAAAGGCCTCCTCTCAGTACGAGAGCTCTTGGGCTCCCACGCTAGTACGCATTAACTTGCAACGCAGAAATGTGAAGGTCTACACACGATTTTTTTTATTAGTAAGTAGTTTTTTGTAAATTATATTGCTTCTTCAAATGAACCATAAATAACACTTTGACCTTTTATCTTATCTTTTGTTTGTACATCTATAGCTTAATGCATCTATACCCTAATATACTTCAGACGCATTATAAGTGGTCTGCATTGGTAGGACCATAACATGAAATCGATCACCATAAATACTATAATTATGTAAGTACATTAAAATTTCATACATCTTAAAAACAGATGACGATCAAGAGTAGAAAAAAATTCAAACAAACAAAAAGATTGACGATAAATCTCGGATACTTCAAGTACTTAGCTTCATTGTTTTAATAAAATTGGTTCTTAATGATTGAAAAAAAAAAACAGTAGCCTCAATATAACAAACACGGCTACAAAACGTGAAAAACTTATGAATTACCCCTTTAGTGAATACCTACCTACAGACGTGATGTACCTAAACGGTATGTTATCTCAGGATCCAGATGGAAGAGCCACCGGAAGCTGTTCAACCCGTCTTACAGCCAGCATATGCTGGACCAGTACCAGCCTGCCTTCAATCATCAGGCTAAAGAGCTGGTGAGGAGTATGGAGCCCCTGGCTGGGAAGGGTGAAGTCAGCATCTTCCTGAAAGTCTCCGACGTCACTTTGAATACTGTCTGCAGTGAGTTGAAATATTCTCGTGCAGTCGGCCAAAAAAATTGGTCTTCCCCTTAGGCTCAATTCACACCAGAAGAGCGGCGAAAGGCGGCGAAGCGCAGCGACCCGCTCCGTGGAGAATGCGCGAGGATTCCTGCAACTGCTCGAGAAGCCGCTGGAATGCGTAGGAGGTCGCTGGAATTTACATATTGACATATTGACAGCGGCCGTCGCGACTACTCGAGCATCCTCGGGCATTCCCGCGACGGGATCCCCTTGGAATGCATAATTTTATTTAGACTTTTATTGTTTCGCATAATTGATTTGGCATAATTAATTTTGGCATAACAGTACTTTCGCATAATAATACTTTGGCCTAATACTTTTTTGGCATACTACGCTAATAGCATAATTTCATTTGGAATAATTTGTATTGGCCGAATACACATTACGCATACTTTTGTTTAGGCTAATAATTATCCGTACCAATATATAAATGTGAAAGTGTGTTTGTTTGTTTGTTTGTTTGTTTGTTTGTTTGTCCGTCTTTCACGGCTAAACGGAGCGATGGATTGACGTAATTTTTTAGGTAGAGAGAGTTTAGGGCATGGAGAGTGACATAGGCTACTTTTTATCCCGGAAAAAAATGATGTTCCCGAGGGAAAACAAAAATATAGTTTGCTTGATAGATCGATATCGATCGATGATAGATCGATATCAATCGATAACCGATCGATAGATGATAGATCGATGGCGCCGTGTGTCGTTTGAAACGAGAAGTTTTCTTATAGTTGTGCTTTATACCGCAATATAACCGAGTTCCACGCGGGCGGAGCCGCGGGCAGAAAGCTAGTTTGGTATAAATGCCTTTATGCATAATTTAAAAACTCAGTTTCGTTGTTACCATGTATTTACTATTTTTAGGTTAGGTTAGTTAGGTTAGTATGAAATCCTGGCGCGAAGCGCCTAAACATCGCGGAATAGTTCGCGGACCATCATCGACATAGATTTAGTTCCTAAATAATACATAAGGATGCATACCATTGGCATGAATAGCAATAATTAATACGAGCTATTGGCATACAACTTTACTATTTTTTGGCATAATACTGTTATGCATATTGATATGATGCCATTTGATTATTATGCCTATTTATGCTTACAGACGTTAGTCTTGATGATAATTATGCTTCCTGTATTTATGTTTTTTAATATTATGCGTTAAAAAATATGCGTAATGATGATTATGCAAAAAACAATTTCGGCGAAAAGTGTTATGCGAAACAATATTAGTCTAAAAAACTTTATGCCTTCCAATAGAGAACCTCCCGCGACAGCTCGCGCAGTCGCATGGCTTTGTTTATGGAATGCGCTGGAATTACCGCGGATCCGCAGGCATCCGCGCGCATCGTTAGAGTTTCTCATGCGATAATAAGTCTTATTGTAATGAAAATAAAATTGAAATTCTCATGACACTAAAACTGCGCTCCGCTACGCCGCGCTTCGCCGCTCTTCTGGTGTGAATTGAGCCTTATGATCGATATTCATTTGAACCTCATGAAACATCTTGCAATAATATTATGACAGTGACAATAGCCCCCTTATGGTCACAGAAACTTTTATCAAAAGTGGTAGATCACTTTTTGGCTCACGTTACAGTCGAGTTCATTAGTATATGAGCAAAACTGAGGGTTCTAAATATATGTACACCTTTATGACATTGACAATAAGGTGCAAAAGTTTACACATTTGGCATTTGTCTGCTCATATATTTATGAACTCGACTGTACATCAAAGTTATATCAATTAGTTGATAGTGTGATTGTGTGATACATGTGCGTTTATTGATGTGAGTTACATGAACCTACATTTACATCTAAATGATAATGTGACGTAATATACGAATTAGCCTACGTTAAGAAACTTATTTAATTTGCGAAAGCGATATAGGTATTATATTATAATTAATAATTATTACACTCTAATTTTGAACATCTTGAAACAGATGATGTGTGAACATAATTATACCAAGACAATATTAGGCGATTATAACTTTCGGACAAACAAAAATTAGGAGAATACCTGTCGATTAAGCCAAATAGAGCCACAACACAGGAAGTAACGTGACTTATTTTGTTTTAATTTATTACAGCGACAGTTCTTGGTATATCCAAAGGCAACGAGTCTTTAGTCAGTGAGGACTTCAAGGCAGCCGTTAGAAAAATATTTGGCTCGTTTGCCCAAAGAATAGCCAAAGTGATTCTACATTCAGATGTAATATTCAAGATGAGTCCATTGAAGAGGAGTCAAGATGAACTTATAAGAGCCATAAGGAACCAGTCGTCTAAGGTAATTATTTTTTATCAAGTAACCTACATTTCCAAAGGTACCGTTCCATTGTGACTTTTAGGACACAAATTTTTAGCATAATTTTATTTTACTTATGTGTCGTTTTTAAAAATAGTTCTTTGTTTAGGTCTTTGTTTAGTATACAATGTTAAAATTATAACTGTCCATTATGCAAACGTTGTTATGCAAAATAAATAAATCGTACAAAGTTATTTTTAATATGAACCTTCATCATGGGCGTAGCCAGGGGGGGGTTTTGGGGGTTCAAACCCCCCCCAAAAAGTTCAGGCTCCCATACAACAATCGTGATTTTTTGTGTCCGACTCGCACTTGGCCGATTTTTTTTTCGTCAACCCCCCCCCGAAACTAAATCCTGGCTACGCCCGTGACCTTCATAGTCATTCAAAGTTCTACATAGTAGGTACACAATACATGTATTTATAAATATTGAAGTTCAAAGGAGGGGCCAAAATGGAAATTTGATGTTTATCACGAGCTATTCGGTGAAGGAAAACATCGTGAGGAAACCTACACACAGCGACGAAGTAATTCAACGTTGTGTGTGAAGTTCCCAATCCGCGCTGGGCCCGCGTGGGAACTATCGCCCAAGCCCTCTCGTACTGAGAGGAGGCCTGTGCCCTGCAGTGGGACGTATATAGGTTGATGATGAAAGGAGGGGCCTATGTTTAGTAGTGGTGGTCGTCGTATGGCTGAGATGATGATGATGAAACAAACATATTTTTTATCAATTCAGTACAAGGAAATTGTGTGAATTGGTTAAGAAATTTAGGCAAAAATTAATTCGGTGAATCGATGGTTCTATGCCAAACGAAATCATGGGAATTAATTTTATGTCACATAACTATTCAGTGACACTTAAGATACGTTTTGTTTTATAGATCATCGCACAGAGGAAAAAGGAACGACAAACTGACAAAGAAAACGGTATAACCAGATCTCCTGTAGGTAAGTCAGTTCAGTTTTTAATAATTACTTACGCTTTTATTCCCTAACTAGTTTTCCGCCCGCGGCTCCGCCCGCGTGGAATTCGGTTATATTGCGGTATAAAGCGAACATTCCCTCGGGAACATCATTTTTTCCGGGATAAAAGTAGCCTATTATTTAATCCGGACTTTTAACTTTACTCATATTTATATGTATGAACGCGGGACTTAATCGCGAATTTTATTTACCTTCTCGACGTTTCGGCCGCGTTACAGCGACCGTGGTCACGAGTTGACTGAAGCAGAGCGCGACGTTTGTTTCACAGCCCGGGTCCTTCGAACTACCCGCACTTGATTTTCATCAGTAACGGATCCTCGACCTACCCGCGTTTCATCAATATTGTCCACCGTTCCGCTATTACACCGACACACAACACTAACAATGTCAGACGCTTTAACTTTACATCCGCAAAATTTCAAAGCAAATTCAGTAGTTACGGCGTGAAAGCGGAACAAACAAACAAACTCACTTTCCGATTTATAATATTAGCATGGATGAGGTAATATTAAGTGTACTCTGCCTACTGAAATACATGCGTCATGGTTGTAAAGCTAAAAATGCACTAGAATCGGCATAACTCCTCGTCTACTCCTCTAATGCCTCCTCTACACTACTCGAGAAGTTCCTCAGCGAAGTACTCTAGAAACTTCGTCTTAAGTCCGAAGCGACGCTACACACTCGTTCAACTTCATCGTGTGCAATTCCCCCTTTAACATACACATTACGCTCGTATTCCTAACAGGATAGGCAGAACAAAAACAACGTTACATTGTTAAAACCATGACTATTCCACGTTTCACAGATGTAGGATAATGCAGGCTTAAGAGGAAATATGCCGGTCGAAGGAATTGAAAAATAGGTATTTGCTAAATCTATTGCTGTCGCGCCGTGACCTGCCCATACGACGTCGAGTGCGATAAGAACAACTACAGCTCGGACCGAAAATACCTATGAAAATTATTCAAAAACAACCTTTCGTAGTCCCCTGATTTCTTCTCCAAAATTTAACCGATTAAATATGTTTTTTCATTAAATGTTTAAAAAATGTCATAACTGTGTTTCTATGTTCTTATATTTTGATATAATTGTGTTATAATTGTTTTCTAGAGGTTTGAACACAACGGAAAAAACTTACCAATTTTTCATGCTTTTGAAGGTTAATATCTCTTTTAATAATTCAATAAAGAAAAAAAGGAAAACATAGGAACATGCTAATATATCATTAGATTGTTGATGTAAAAAATCATTGTTCTACGGGTAATATCCAGCGAGGAATCAGGGGACTACGTTTCCATACAAAATAAGACCGCTCCATTTCCTCTTAAACAGATAAAAGAAGACCAGCCACGGATTGCTAGCCCGTCGCCTGAACATACCTAAACCTATTTCCTAAGTCGCTTCTTACAACATTCACACAGGTAAAATGCCTTTGATTCGGGCAGCAAAACCGACAGACATAGAAGTGGCCTTCGGCGAGGTAAGGTATGACGAAGTAAGCTGAAGTTCCTCTCTATACTATCTGCGCTTCGCGAGTAGTGTAAACAAGGCATTAGAGTTCATCATCATCATCATCATCAGCCTATAATACGTCCCACTGCAGGGCACAGGCCTCCTCTCAGTATGAGAGGGCTTGGGCGATAGTTCCCACGCGGGCCCATTGCGGATTGGGAACTTCACACACAACGTTGAATTACTTCGTCGCTGTGTGTAGGTTTCCTCACGATGTTTTCCTTCACCGAATAGCTCGTGATAAATATCAAATTTGATATCGCACATAAATTCCGAAAAAATCAGAGGTTCGAGCCCGGGGTTTGAACCCACGACCCTCTGCTTGAGAGGCCACAGTTCGAACCGCTGGGCTATCACGGCTATGAACCATTAGAGTTCGTGATAAAACAATGTAGAATAACCTACAGAGGAACTTAGAGGTCAAGTTGAATCAATTATTGTACAGATAACGTTGTAGGTAATTTGTATCATAATAAAAAGGTCAAAGGTCAAGATGATAATACGCTGTTATTAACGCCTTGAGTTAGAACCTTGGATACAAATTGTCAAATTACTCCGGAATGTATTATATTGGCCGGCGATGTAGATCACTGTGTCCGTGATTTTAAAATAGTTTAAGATATTTTTACCAACAACACATGGTCATGTTTAATAATACTCTTGTTTCTTAGATTTTTAACGGATGAAATTTGAATTTTACTGAGGAATAATTATTGCAATAATAATGCATACATACATACATACATATTCTTACGCCTGTATTCCCATGAGGGGTAGGCAGAGCACATGAATTCAAAAATCCAGTGCCACGTTAAGCAAATTCAGGGTAACCAGATGGTTAAACGTGATATTGCGGTGACAGGTTGCTAGCCCATCGCCCACAACACACTAACCCTTTCCCACAGTCGACTCTTACGACACCCACGGGAAGAAAGGAGGAGATGCTATTCTATCCCGGCACCACACGGGAATAATGTTATCAATACATGGTGCTCGTGAGCATTGCGAGAGATTTCAACCACGAATTCCAGAGGCTATAAGAAGTAATAAATGTTATATGAACTTAGGTCGAAACACGATTTTTTTTACTATTATTAAGGCACGTTTATACGACATTAGCAATTATTATGTATGAAAATAATAAAAAAAATCGTGTTTCGACCTAAGTTCATATAACATTTATTACTTCTTATAGCCTCTGGAATTCGTGGTTGAAATCTCTCGCAATGCTCACGAGCACCATGTAGGTATATTCATTAATGTTTATAATGTTCTCAATACAAAATGTGTCACCATTTGCGGTAATAGGTATTAAAAAAGTCTGGAAATTGACCGTTAAAAGTCCATTGTTATATGAAACAGAGTATAGCTTAGTTAAGTAGGTAACTTTTAAAACCATTCGTCTCATGTTTTCACCCTTGCACAGACTTCTACCTATTTGTACTTATTTTCTTACGCGCCTCTTATGGCATCCACGGAAGAAATGGAGAGGTATTATTCTAAACCCAATGCCACATGGCAAACAAAAAGTCAATGTGTAAACGTCCTAATGATTTTATTTCTGTTGCAAGGTTCGCTTAGTAGTAAAAATGCGAATCGACTTGCTAAATTATATGTTGCAATATCGAGGCCACGAAGTAAATGACATAGAAGGTACGTTTTTCTAAATTTAGACAACTATAATTATTTATACAGTTTATTTATAGGTCTAGGTGATTTAATAAAGAAAACCGACCAAACCCTTGTCACGCGCGCAAACTTAACTTTGTCGTTGTCTCTTTACATCGACGAGGAATCCAACTGTAAAAGTAAGTTTGTAATCGCAAGTCTTTTTTGTAATGCAACTTCAAATTTTAGGATTTTTTCTTTACTTTTGCTAAATTTCATGATTGTTGACACATGTACACCCACTAGGTTTTTTTTCCTTTGCGAATGTATGGAAAATCCGACTTAAACGGGCATGTCTCTTAAATGCGTAAACTTAGAGGTTTTACTTTTTTTCGGCCTTAAGCCCTCGTATGCGGGAAAGGAAAAATATACTGCATTCGAGCCTCTTCTGTTTCAATATCTACAAATTATGGTGATTAAAATAAAAATAAAAAAGATATCCTTAAAATGGAGCAGATCTGCTCCGTAGCATACGAGAGGTCCGCAGATCTAAAATCTATGGTATTCATTTTAATATTATTTTCCATCGCTTTCCTAAGACAAAGGGTCTTTACAATCATACGGATATTGAAATGATATCAAAAGGGTTACTTTTTTCTTTAAGAGGTACGGAACCCTCAAAAACCTTGTTCTACTAATTATGGGTTTAAAATAACACCTCTCCATTATTTTCTTCTGACAATGTCTATGGAGGCAACTAAGGATATAGGTTAAGGTATGTTTTAAGCAGCAGGTCAGCAACCTATCACTCCAGAACCATTAAAAAAAAATTATTATACTTAATATGTGTTTGTTGCATATACATCGTTTGATCTCTTGATTCAATTTAGGATGCAAATTTATTGCCATGGCCAAAACCGGTCGCAATACTACCATCGTATCATAATTAATCTCCAACCATAAACACAAACATCTCAATATTTTTCCAACTTTGACGTCATATTGACCACAAATCTGAGATTCAGAAACAAATGACGCACTAGTAAAGAAAATGAAATATTTTTCAAACGGGTTTATTTTAGCTTAATTTAGGTATTATTCTTTCATTCTTGAATCAAAACTTGAAACAAGAATTCATGGAAAAAAATAGAAAATAAAGCCTAGGAATTGAACCTAGAACTTTGCCAATTCGTGTTACAAGCTTACTTACTCTTATGGGTCAATCAACTATTTTGTGTCCCTGGTTGCCATGGTTACGTCTCCTGACTAACCGAGTAAAATTTTGATTTTCTAGAATATCGCACCTTGAGAATCAAAACGTCACTATACGAAATTTGTCACTTTCGAGTTATCAATGTCATCTAGCTATGGAAGCCGAAAACTATGCAATGCAAAGACACCTGTAGCTCTATCTCTTTTAGATGTTCCAGAGAGCATTAGTGT
>BHDV01015177.1:9444-45079 GCA_005406045.1 Adoxophyes honmai
AAAAAAAAAAAAAAAAAAAAAAAAAAAAAAAAAAAAATTAGGTCGAATTGAGAACCTCCTCCTTTTTGAAGTCGGTTAAAAACACGTCGATATACATCTAAAATACTAAATTAATAAAGATTAATAATGCGTACAGTCAAGGAAATTGATACCTGTGCCATTTTGAACCTTTTCATAGTGAGTTTCATGTTGCTTTGATTAGTAGAAAGTATGGTATGTCACAGTGACATTTCTTGTGAAAAGGTACAAAGTGGCACAGTAATAAATTTCCTTGACTGTACATTGACTTTGAATTTCAAAATTGGGCTACAGTTGAGTTTTAATAGTTAAATTTTTATTTTTACACGTGTAACCTCTTTAATCTGAAGTAACGTATAGGTTAAACCTTTACTGGCTTCGTTTGTAAATTTTAAAGCCAAAAGCCCTTGGGAGTATGAACTATCCATTATTCACACGTGTACAATTTAGGCCTTTGTCCTAATTACAATTAGCACAAAGTACATTTAACACCAAGTGAAAAAACAAGTGAAAAATTTATGATGATTTTGAAACTTTAAATCGCTTTTAGATTGGGGATAGCATTCGAAGCATAATCAAAACCAATCGGCCGGCAACAACTATATCCACTACCACAACCATGTTCAGAGTTACTAAGGAGCATCATTTGGTGTCTCTCGTCACGGCCATTTTGCCCTCCCCTGATTGGTTTCTCGGCACGTCCCATTTTGAGTTGTGCGACGCTGACGACAATAAATGGGTTGAGAATGTGACACTGAACTTATACCCTATGGATGCAGGGACTGACAAAGGAACAGATTTTAACGTGAGTAAATAGTGAGTTAAAGGTAAATAGTATTTTTTTTGCCGTGTGTGTGTAGTCTGTGTCGGGCTTAGAATATCTAACACTTATCAATTTCTTCTGAGGATGTCGTAACGGGTAACTAAGGAAATGAGTTAAGGTATATTTTAGGCGACAGACTAGCAACCTCTCACTATTATACCTACCTAATTAAACCTAAAAAATATAAGTTGGACGAGGCCACAGAACGTGAAATACCTACCTAGTCATGGTTTAGTCTATGTAGCGGTTTGTGTGGTCTGCCTACCCCATTTGGGAATACAGGTGTGATAGCATATCCTGACAAATAAATACACACTTAACTTATAAAATAATTATAAAATATAATAGAAACTCGTTAACTTTACCAATCACACCTATGTACTTTAGGGGGCGTCCATAAATTACGTGAGGTGTTTTTTTCAATTTTTTGACCCTCCCTCCCCCCTTGGTGAGATTTCGTGAGATTTTATTTAACCCCCTCCCCCACCCCCCAATCTCACGTGAGATTTTTCAAATTGGTGATTCTTACGTTAACGCGTTGGATTGTTATTGTAAAAAGAAAAAAAAATCGAAATCTTTAATTTTTCTTTTTTGCATACACTCATGAAGTGGCAAAAGTAAAGCGCCACCCACATCCTCACTTCGGTTTTTAAGACCTTAGGATTAAATGGACCAAAATAGTAGTTTTTTTGTTTGTTTTGAATAAGAAAAAAATTGCGTGATATTTGCCGTGACCCCCCCTCCCCCCAACGTGAGATTAGGTGAGGTTAGACTCGACCCCCTCCCCCCCTAAAACACCTCACGTAATTTATGGACGCCCCCTTACCTCCAAAAATACAATTCGAGATTGGAAAAAGTGAGGGAGCCTTGTTTACCATAAAAAAATACCATCACGCTTATTTTTCCAAATGGGGTAGGCAGAACATACGAAACGTGACATAGACAACACCATGATCATGACTATTTCAGGCTTCGCAGTCACTTCTAGAATATTTTTAGGTTTGGACACCGATTTAAAAGCTGGTATATTAGTGACAGGTTGCTAGCCTGTCGCCTGAAGGATACCTAAACCTATTTCTTTAGTCGTCTTTTACGGCATCCACGGGAGAAATGGTGAATTGTTATTCTATCCCAAAACGACATAGGAAACCTGTCTTGAAACGCAGAAAATGTGTTAATCTACAGTAAAAAGTTGTGACAAAGTTTCATTACAGTCGAGTTCATAAATATATGAGCAGACAAATGCCAAATATGTAAACTTTTGCACCTTATTGTCAATGTCATAAAGGTGTACGTACAGATATTTTTGAGCCTTCAGTTTTGCGCATATATTAATGAACTCGACTGTACCTAATGAATATTGTCTTCCCGATATATTGCAGTCTGCTAACGACAACATGATGCCTCCAATGCCGATTGGCCAGGCGACCTTTAGGAACAAAGGGCCAATAAAACCATTCGCAAGAATCAACTTCAACCTCTTACAAATATATCACCTTACACCCAACTGTTTCAACAATGAGGATCAAGAGAACGCAAATAAGGATGAGGATGAAAATGAGAATGAAGAAGGGAGTGAAGACGATACTCAAGATGAAGATGAAGGTGTGGATGAAGGTACGTGAGTTATTGTATCTTGAATGAGTCGTCACTTTTTTGAATATTTCTAACAACCAATAGAAAGCCGTGTGTGGCCGTGTGGTATCGGCATAGTATTATAAAATATCGGGTTTAGAATAAGTTTGTACATACAATCACGCCTGTGTTCCCAAATGGAGTAGGCAGAGCACACGAAACCTGACATGGACAAAACAATGATTATGACTACTTATCAATAAGTATGTTATGATTGACGTAGACGTAAATTACATGTAATTGGAAATGAATAAAATTTCATGATTAATACAGCGAAATCATACTTGTTGCAGAAGATGAAGTCACGGAATTTGAGGAAAACAAATCTCGCACAACATCATCAACCACGTAACTATTTTATTCTACACGGTGCCCTATGTTGCATGGACAAGATTCCTATACCCACCTTGGGCGAACAATAAAAAAAATTGATTGTTTTATGTTTTAGCGAAGCTCCAGTGGTTACAGACCCTGATACGTCATCAGATTGCCCCATGACTGCCTGGGAGGAGTGGACCCCTTGCACGGGAGCTTGTGTGGACGGGAAGCGAAATGGGGCTCATACGCGTTACCGGTACTATCTCATAGATGGCGTGCCTTTTAAAGAGGTCAGTAGCCATAACACTGTTCTTCAATTCAAGTCATAGATTTTCTAAGATCCCCCTCCTCTTGACTGTAAATGTAGTGTGGGCAAGTCTCCAATAGAGAGATATCTTTCCATGCCGTTCTACCTAACTCCATAGAAGAAAGTAGAAGGCTGTGTTTTTGCAACCGATCTTCCAAACTTCGTCAGCGCGGTGTAGAACACTTTGACAGTTAAGTAATGACGTTGGTGGAAGAAGTTCTACTACTGAACGATAGGTGGCTTTAGGGTCGATACATATTCATATTTTGACGCTATGGCTGTATACAATATTTACATTCGACTGTACCTATGTCATTTGCAGTGATCGGATCTAGGATGCAATTTGGGGTGAACGATCTTAAATGTTATGCTTTATTGTGGATGTGCCTTGGCATTTCCCGGGATTTTGGATAGTGGGCTTAAAGCGTCATTTAATATTTGCACACTTAAAGAACACTAGAATTGTCTAAATAATGGATATTCGTAATCAAATTTATTATTTGTCAATAATGTTGAGAATTTGGTATGTAGAGCTCAATTTGAATGACAATATCAGTCAAGACATTATTTACTGCTTATTTCAAGTGGCCATTTCAATTAATAAAAGAGGTTGATTCAGTGGCGTAGCTAGGTAACCAAGGGCCCTGGGGCAAATAAAAAAAATTGGGCCCCACACCTATGACTGATTATTGTGGCGTACCTAGCATGGGTGGCACCCCCCCCCCTAGAATTCGATAGAAACGGTGCGGGGGGCCCCTGAGCTTAGGGGCCCCGGGGCACTGCCCCGCCTAGCCCCTTGGTAGCTACGCCCCTGGGTTGATTATGGGTAATTGTTTACTTTTTGTGATGATAATGAAATATCAATAAAGTCGCGGGGTTGTAAGTCATATCCATCCTAATATTATGGACCTAAACCCCTGGAAATTGCATCCTAGATCCGATCACTGGTCATTTGTCAATTGACACTATCTGGTTAATTAATTTGTGTTGATTTGTTTTCAAGAACATCCTTTCACATCACACATATCTTTCAGGATTCAGATAAGGATGTTCCTCAAGAATGTGTTGAAAAATACAGCGACCAGGACAGCGACTTCTGCGAAGAGGATTGCGTGGAAACGACAGGTACCGTCGGAAATGAAGTCACATACATAATTATTATTATTTATTATATTTCAATCTCAGCCGTCGGTCACTTCGTGCAACTTTGTGCCTTGGCGGGCTAGTGAAGTATCAATAGTGGCCGGAAATTGACTTGGCAATATTTTATCATATTTAAGTAATGGGGTAAGAACACGCATCACTTTTTCCAGGTAGAAGTGATGCCTCTTAGGCCCTGCGCAGACGACAGACTATCCGCGACGGACTTTTTAGTCTGTGAAAATAGAACCTATGGAATTATATGCAGTAACGCACACGACGCGCAAAAAGTCCGGCGCACAATGCATACAATCCACGCAGACTTTTTGTGCGCCGCAGACTCGATCGCACAAAAAGTCTGTCGTCTGCGCTGCCCCTTAAAATTTTGCCATGTTTATTGCCAACCAATAGTGGTTGGCAATAAACATGGCGAGGTATACATATAGATGTATACCTCGTTTTATTTACCTAACTTTATGTATTTTTTTTCTTTCAGACGCACCCGTGTTACCTCAGCAGCGAGTGGCTCCTGGCAGCAGCTGGCGTGATTGGTTTTCGTTTAGATAGGCACTTGCGAAAACATTAAATTTAATTCTATTTTCTAAGACATCTTTTGATTATACCTACTCAGTGTTTCATTTTCAATCTAGATGCTTACATTTGTAATAAAATAAAAGTTGTGAACAAATCATTTGTTTTATTTTTATATTGTCCGCGGCAAATTAGATATAATAAATTTTCTCTCTTTTTCTGCCTTCAGTTTAATCTATCTTAAAGTGCAGGTAATACTGCAGGACGGTGAATAGCTCTCTTTATTAGTATTTTCCTCTTGGCAACCCAGACTTGTACTGCAGGCAATCAGCAATTAAAAAAAAAGGAAATTTACGTCATCTCGGGTCGGTCATTCATTTGGTTTCTCAATAATTTCGCGATTTTGGTAAACATTAAGCGAAAAAACGGAAATTCTCCTCGTTTCATTATTTTTGTATTATGTTAGTTAAAAAGCCCCGGCCAGCCTCTTATTCGAAGTGGATTGGCAAAACTCTTAAAACCGTATTTGTTCTCGAAGCACTTGGAATTGCTGTCTCTTACGGAGTGTATTTTAAGTTAAATACAGAAAGAGGTAAGGTTTTTGTTTTTGTTTTAGTTGAATATAGTTTTATTTTAGAGAAAGAACAGTGTCAACAGTGTCTTTATGACTTGTGTTATGTATCACGTACGTGAATTTGTGTATTTTGGATGGAAATAATCGATTTCGGGCACAAATATGAAACATGAGGGATTTGAATGAATTCAATCGCTTACTGCAGAATACTTGCCAGATAACTGATAAAAGTCATTTTATATTTAGCCATGAAAACTTTCAAAGAAAATTGATGAATCATCTTAGTATTCTTATGGTGCTTCATGTACTATTTTGTCGACAGATTTCCGTCTGTATATGCGCCAAAATTGCAACTGGGTGCTGGAAGGCTACTACCTTTTAGGCGAGAAGATTGCAGACCATAAGACCCGAGAGCTTGATCATAAGGTGTGGACCAACGAGGGCAAGATTTAGCGGTGAGATGAACATTGCTATTAGGGCCACCTTCTGGGTGGTATCGGTTGGAGGGGTAGGCTATGCCATGTTCAAAGTGGTTAAACCTGATGAGGAGCTACTTAAGAAGGTTATTGTTTTGTTATTACTGGTTGTTTGTGATGTTTTGTGTGTATAGCTGCCACAGACGTTTTATTGAAGTAATGATTTCTACAAATTGGTATTTTCCTATTTTCATTGTTTAATGTTTTTTTTCTTATTGTTAGCCTTATAACATACCTAGCAATTTTATGTTAATGATGACATCCAGTTTGCATGTGCTCTGTGACAGCTATCAAAAAATTTCACTAACACATTTCGGGTTAGATGGGTATTGAGTGTATGTTGCTTTGTAGCTGAAATTTCAGATTTTTAGTTGTCGTAAGCATTAGCTTATACCTACCCACGCATGTTATTCTTTATTCCTGGGGGTTTCATTAGTAATTGACATCAATGCCTATTTTTTGTTTGAATCCATTATTCATTCAAAATTTTAAAGTGTGACTAACTCATCAAGGTTTGAACCATTTTGATGTTCTTTTGTAAAAATCATGATCATCTTTCATATCTTAATTAAAACTATAGACTAAAACCTGTTCTCTTTTGTCTACAGTATGACGAAGGTTCAAAGCAGACAGACGCTAGAAAAGTAGCACATAAAACAGTAGAAATACTAAAAGACGCACAAAATCAGAAATCTGATTTAAATAAGAAAATAGAAGATCTACTCAAAAAATAGAAATGAATGATAAGAATGCTCTGTTAGAAAGACTAAGCAGGAGGGATGCACAACGACTTGACAAACTGCATAAGGCTCACAAAGCGAGGGAAGAAGTAGATGCATGCAATGAGAATGAAGAATACTTTTCTGGGGTGTTTAAAATAAAATCAGAATATGTAGAGGACCTGCTGGCTCAAGTACCAACATTAGACATCAAAACTCTCCCATCTCACTTCGATAACATCAAAAAAGAAGTCAATGAGCTCCAAAAATATGTCATAACTTCAGCCTTGTTCTTAAAGGAGTTCAATATGCGGAAATACTTGGGCATTGTTCAAAATTTGCAAACGCAATGCTATGAGCTAGAAGACAGGTATACACCACGGAAGAAATTTGGCTTTACAAGGAAGAAGTTACCTAAATCTGACACTCACAAGGAAGGCTCTGCTGATGAGAATGACGGTGTTGGAAAAACTGAGAATAAATGGGATGAAAAATTGTTTGGATTTGATTCCAAAGAGAACACAGTACTAGCACTAGAAAACAGTGAATTGTTCCAAAGGGATGTGACTCTCCGTAACCTTAAGAACTGTACTGTCAGTTTAAAAGGAGTCCTCGGTACTCTCCACATGACTGATCTGGATAACTGTGTCATTCTCTCTGGTCCAGTGACTTCCTCCGTTTTTCTCGACAAGTGCACAAATTGCAAGATTGTGGTGGCATGCCAGCAACTAAGAATGCACACATCCACTAAATGTGACATATATTTGCATGTCACAAGTAAAGGTATTGTGGAGGACTGCAATGATGTTCGAACTGCGCCATATAACTTGGAATATGATGACTTAGAGAAACATTTCAATATGTCATCTTTAGATAAGAAATGCAATAACTGGGATCGGCTGGATGATTTCAATTGGCTGGCTCCAGATGTGCCGTCCCCTAATTGGTCTGTTTTGGACCCCTCCAAACGAGTGACCGATTGGAGTGAACAGTGGTCAAAAATTCCAAGCAAATGACAACAATCTGACTGAATTTTTACCAGCGTTTTTCAATCTTTCTAAGACATTTAGGAAAGGAGTAAATTTGAAATAGGAAATGATAAGAAAGGGAGTTTTGGTTTCAAATTTACTTGAGTGACATTGTAAGCCTTTTTATTTTGTAAAAAACTTCACCATTATGTAAAGTTACTAGCCTGAAACTCAGTTGCTTAGCTATTATACTAATTATTAAAAAAGTAAAGAGCATTTATTACGACAAATAATCACTCATTTATAACTGCTTAGTTTATCTACACTTCTTCATTATATTAATAATATAGATAGCATTTACTAGATTGGAAAGCAATTAATAAAATGAAAAAAATACTATTGTGGAGTTTTATTTATTTTAGTACTTTGAACCATGTTGAACTTTTTAAACACTAAAACTAAAATACTATAAACAAAAGTGGTTATCATACAACTATACTCCATTTTGTTTAAGATTAGACTTTTACATACACATACACACATACATATCCTCACGCCTGTATTCCCAAGAGGGATAGGCACTAGGCAGACCACATGAATTCAAAAATACAGTGCCACGTTTAGCAATTTTAGGGTAACTAGATGGTTAAACGTGATATTGCAGTAACAGGTTGCTAGCCCATCGCCCACAATACTCTAACCCTTTCCCAGATCCCAGAGTCGACTCTTACGACACCCACGGGAAGAAAGGGGGAGGTGTTATTAGACTTTTAACAGACATATCTGATTTTTGAACCAGAAATCATTATTGCATACTTATTAGGTGCTGTTTGTTGTAATGTTCTCAATACAATCGGTCTAGTGTAATGTGAAAAAGAGTGTGTGTGTGAGAGAGAGCTCAACATATTGATCTTTTGTGCCTGTTTTTGTTCCATTACTTTTAAACAAAAATACGGAAATTATAATCAAGTCCCTGCAAGCCACGGAAATTTTCGTCAAACTCACTCACTAGTTTGTACTATACATATAGTACATAATATCTATAGTAGATGTAGTGTAGAGGGTGGTAGAGGTATACATATAGCTCTCGCACTCTTTCAACTAGTATTGCCAGTGTAAAAAACAACAAGGAAAATATATCAAGATGGCCTTGGCCACCATGTTGCTATCGACCATTGAAGCTAGACCGTTAAGCTGGATCTCTTAGAGTTACTGCAGCAGATCATTTTATAATGGTGTTTTATTGTTGGATGACATTTTCATACGGTCCTTTACTTCATTCAATAACAAAACAAAAGAACAAAGTGAACGTCAGTGAAGTTATAGACTTATAGATTCAGTCATTCGGTCAGTTATGTTGTGTTAATGTGTTATGTTCAGTTGACAAATTGACACAATGAAACAAGTAATAAGTTAGAGACCAACCAAAGTAGTTTTAAATGATTTTATTTACAAATATACTACAGTAATATTATTTCGATTAGGATTAAGTGATATTTTAGTAAAAATCTCATTATCTTCCGTTCCAAGTATTTAAAGAATATTTAATCCAGTGTCAAGGTAAGAGAACTAAAGTTGACTTGGGAACAAAGAATTTAGGTACAACCAGTACAAGTGATTTAAAATTGCATTGATATTGTGGCGTACCATGTCAATTATTTTATTGTGATCTTTCTTCATATCTCTCTCAAAATTGTTTCAAATTAAGATGTAAGGATTGTATGGTATCTAACAGTGAGTATTTATTCGGCCTTGCGTAGTTGTGTCAACAGAAGCTTATAACTTAATTATCGTTGGTAGGTAGGTATCTAATTAACGCGCGAGTTTGTCCGCCTAAAAATGAGTCACTTGCTCTGACTTGAATACTCGGATGATTAAGTTGCTGGCTGCAAATAGAGTTCTTAATTCAAATATCTTGCTGTAATTATTACGTTTACACGATTAGAAGATTTTTAACCAGTTTGATGAGGATATTCGTTTTGATCCGTTTTGCTTGTCTTATTTACTATTTTACCGTATTCTACTTTCAGATGTTCAACAAAAGGGTTTGGGGTCTGGCGATTTGCGTTTGCATCGCGGCCATAGCTGTCAATGTCACCGCGTCAGCTGATCAAAAGGGTGACTCGCCATCAAAAAGCAAATTCACAACTCCGTACTTGGCTGGAGCGTTGGTCGCCGCCGCCATACTGGCAATAATCGTGTTTTGTATTTGCACCAAAATTATTAGTTCAATAATAATTGGCCTTATAGTTTTGGCTTGTATTGGGGTAACTGTGTACTATTTCAAAGCCTAGATCTGTGATATTTATGACTATTGACTGATTAGAAAGCGAGTTAACTGCAAACTGAAAAACATTTTATGTGAGGGCGCCACTGGTATTAGATTAAGAAGGAAGTTTATTCGAATATTCAAAATGAATGTCAATTTTTTAAATGTTGTAATTGACTACCTAGTTGGCTGCCCTCAAGTAGGTATTATAATGAAGTGCAATTACCATATTATTTTATAAGCAATCGAATAATATATTATTTACATAGTCATAATAAATATTCTTCTTAAAACAACTCAATAATACAGCTTTAAGTAATTTCAGTTTGTTAATGTTAAGTAAAGATTGACTTAATTCACACATTTACTTCTTAATTTAATTGATTTAATGTGCTTTTAAGAGATTCAGCATGTCTGTAACTAACTCAATTAGATAATTAGGTGGCAGTAAATCTCGAAACTTTTGTTACTTATTGTTTTAAATAAAAAACATCTTAAATAATTGTTTTTGATTTATTTTTCTTAACTTACATCTTACAAGCTTCTTGCCCCAATTATACCACTTTTATCTAAATTGAAACTTAAAAATATGCAAGAAGTGCTTTGAAATGTGAATTAATCATACCTGGTTTAGATTCTGTAGCATTTCGTGTGCTCTGCCTACCTCATTTGAGAATGCGGGCGTGATTTGTTTGTATATTTAGTGATGCTGTGTGTGCATGTCATTTGTTTTAGAAAATGTGCAGTCGATTAATACTTCTAATGAGCAATGTTTCAGTACAGATGTAGTCAGAAACTATTTTCCTTCGTAAATATTCGGAAAAGTTCGTATTTATCGTTTTATTACTTAAAACAATTACAATTATTATTTAAAACTGGATATTTACCATATATTTTACGGAATGAATTCCCTTTAAAATGGGTACCGAAGCTATTTAAGAGAAAACGATAAATACGAACTTTTCCGAAAATTTACGAAGGAAAATAGTTTCTCACTACATCTGTACCTGATACTGGAGGTTAAGGTAAGTCGTATGGCAGCTATCAATGATTTAAAGCGTAGGTATTAATTTGACTGGAATGATCGTGTTTTCGTGATGCGTTGAGTTATTAAGTACAAAAAGTTATAATAGGTAACTATTAATTTTAATAAAAGGATTTTGACAGTGATTCTTTATTTTCAAATCAAATACCATTTGGATAAAATGAAGACGAATTATAATATTGCATTTGTAGGAATTCGTCACATCCATTTTAAACAAATTGATTTTGATGTAAAAAAAAAGTTTGTTGGTCTTATAACAAAGTGGTAAGTTACAACTAAATTTGAATATTAATGAAAATAATGTTCAAACTAGGTACATGCGTAATGAAACTAATGAACCTCAGGTATTACTAACTTTACCAACTATTCCGGGTCCTTAATAAGAAAAAAAGGCTGTTGTATTCTGTTTAAAAAATCTTTATTCTCGTTCAATACAAATTAGGTAGGTACTTATTATACCCTACTCACGGAAACAAGTTAATATAGCGCTCTCTCTGTCACGTAATCCCATACAAATGACAAAAACAAAAAGTCTACGCCGTTTGACAATTTCGAAAATCGCGTTTGTACCTGGCCACTAGGTATAGGTAATAGAAGTGAAATTAAGTTTATAGTTGAATTAGAAGAAAAAAAATAGGATAACAATTGTATACTTACTTAAGGCAAAGAGAAAACAAGAGAAGTTATAGTAGGTATTCATTTGTGAAAATCCATTTCAGAAATAATAATTTGACCTTTGAAAGGTTAGGGCTCATAATGTCCCACTCGCAAAATGTCCCTCCACCAAAATTACGTCCCTTTCTCAAATGGTCCCTTATGCAAAATACCCCAATCCCATAATGTCCCTTTCTCTAAACGTCCTTTCTTCAAAACGTCCCATTGTTTTCGCAAAATGGCCCTTCTGAAAAAGCCCCTTTCGCAAAATGTCCCGCCTGCAAAATTCTTGTTTAAATAAAGAAACAAGTCTCTGTGAAAAATTACATGTTTGGTATAAGCTATTATGTCCGACTGTACCTCATTGAGACGAATTAAATGAGCCCAAACTCGATAGGTTCGAACGAGACATTTTGCGGAAGGGACATTTTGCGAACGGGACATTTTGAGAAAGGGACGTTTTGCGAACGGGGCGTAATTTATGTGACGGGACATTTTGAGAACGGGGCATTTTGCAGAGAGGTCGTTTTGAGAATGGGACATTTATAAAAGGGACCTTTTGCGAAAGGGACAAAGGGGCATTTTGCGAGTGGGACATTATGAGCCCTAACCCTTTGAAATTGTACGACGAAAGTATTTTGACGTTACAATCTATCAAAAGCTTTTTGATAAAACAAATGTAGCCAAGTTTGAAGGAAAGGTTCTAGAGTGGCGTCCACGTACCGGCAGACGCAGCGTGGGTAGGCCCCCCGCAAGGTGGACCGATGACTTGGTGCAAGTCGCGGGAAGCCGCTGGATGTGGGCAGCGCAGGACCGGTCATTGTGGAGATGCTTGGGGGAGGCCTATGTCCAGCAGAGTGGACGTCTGTCGGCTGATAATAATGATGATGAGCCAAGTTTGAACACTGTGATTTTTCATTTCCGTATTAACTTGTTTACGTGAATGAGGTAGGTATACAGGGTGGCCCATCTAAAACGGTCAGTATGGGGAAGTCCGAAACTATACGAGATACGAAGATCTCTTCTTAGGAACCATTACATCGATTTTAATAAAAAGAAAAACTGCATTCATACATTTAAAAAAATGTGTACTCAGTCCAGGAATCGAACCCGGTTGTTTTGGAAAAAAAAAACTTTTTCTATTTCTATTTAGATATCGATTGTGTAGGTCTTAAGCAGTAAATATGTGTAACATGATTTCTAAAATTAATAAAGTGCATTGTTTTTACATGCTTTGATTTATTTTAGTCGTGTTCGAAGTGACCACCGCCTTTCTCAATACCTACTACGTTTGTAACTGTGATCACTCTGAACACCTACCAAAATAAATTAAAGCATGTAAAACAATGCATTTTATTCATTTTAGAAATTATGTTACACATATTTACTGCTTAAGACCTACACAATCGATATCTAAACAGAAATAGAAAAAGTTTTTTTTTTTCAAAACAACCGGGTTCGATTCCCAGCTGAGTACACATTTTTTTTTAATGTATGAATGCAGTTTTTCTTTTTATTAAAATCGATGTCATGGTTCCTAAGAAGAGATCTTCGTATCTCGTATAGTTTCGGACTTCCCCATACTGACCGTTTTAGATGGGCCACCCTGTAGAATGGATAAGATAAGTGCTCATCATACAGTTCAGTTGTTTTCACCAGCGCCTGTTGATAGTGTTGATTGTGTACTGGATACATAGTCAAGTAAAGCCCTGAGTCTTGCCACTTTCGTCGTTAGCGCCTAAAAAGTAAAACAATCATCCAGTTATTTTTTTTATATTCGTGCCGAGGGGCCATATTAAAAAAATAATTTAAGTGCGGAACCAATAAAAAGTTGTAAGAAAACTGGACTGTCTTTTTTTCTGTTACATGCTTATATTTAAATTACAAGCTTATATTTAACTTCACCCTCGTATGTTTGTATGTTAACAAATTTTGCAAGGAAGATTTGAACCATTTCCAATAGACCGATTGAGCTGAAACTTGGTATACCTATGCCTACGTAACTTGGATGACAATACAATATTCCGGTAGTGGACTTCTGGTGGCCAAGCCGGGACTGTTTCCGATCGAGGGAACTCTTCAATGGTTGGTCTGATTGACTTAAAATCTGGTGCACATAATATGTATACGGAAGAATAACAATGAAGTACAGTCGGCAAAAAAAGCTTGTATCGAAAATGTCATTTTAGTTGCGTGGTATTTCTCGGGAAACGCTAATCGTTATAAATAAGGACAGAAAAAGAATTAGGTAGTTACCTGTACGTGCTCGTTGCGCTTCTTGGCATCATCTATTGCCTGTTCAATAGTAGCAATCCGTCGGTTCTGATGGCTTATTTCTGCCTTTAGAACGGCCAATTCGATCCTTGCCGCCAATATATTATCTGTTGTCTCGTGGCAACGACTCTCAGCTTCTGTGAGTTGCACTTCGTACAAACGATTATGTTCCCTGAGGTCTAAGAGGTGATCTTGAGCTTGACACCACTCGTTCATATTCAACCCAACTGAAAAATAAGACCGCTATTTTAGCATTGTATATAATGTAATGGGGTGCTATTCTAGTCGCATACAAACCATTGTCATAAAATCGATTGTCATAACACTTTAACCATAAAGTTGAAACTCATAAATTTTTTTTGGCATAAAGTGTACTATTGTCATAATGTTCCCTGTCATAATTATTTTTAGTCATAAATGGTTTTACCATAAAGACGAATGACATAATTTTGAATTGTCATAAAATGTATGGTCATAATTATTTTCAGCCATAATTATGGCTGTCATACATTTAACCAGCCATAACATTGATGATTAACGACCAAAAAACAGGTTAGGTTAGGTTAGAACTGTGATCTCGCATGAACCGAATCGCGGCCAAAAAAGTTAGTTAGGTTTGGTTAGAACTGTGACCTCGCGTGAACCGAATCGCGGCCAAAAAAGTAGGTTAGGTTAGGTTAGGTTATAATTGTGACCTCACATAAACCGAATCGCGGCCAAAATCGTAGGTTAAGTTTTAAGTTAGGCTAGTTTATGCAAATTATTATGCGCAAAATAAATATGGCGAATGGTACATTATGCTTCGCATGTTTTATGCACAACCATTTTATGAGTTTATACTGTATGCCCATTATAAAGTATGCGTATATTGTTTTATGCGAATCAAATGTATGCCAGAAAACATTATGCTTAAAAATTTATGGCTTACTTCAATTATGCTTAATGATGATTATGACAAAAATATGTATGCTTATAAAATGTATGACTTCAAACTTTATGCAACCCGATATGGACCCAATGTAATGACATATTGATGTAGGTACCTACTACGCGTATATTGTGACATAATAAAATTGTCTACACTACTGATGTGTCATAGGAAACTCTTTGAAACGGAATCTTTTCACAATTTCGTGTGGCTGAGAATATTTTTGACTTTATAAATTTAAGTTTCCCATGTTTCTTAAGAAGCTTTTCTGTCATTTGCGAGAACTGTCCGTACTTTTAGAAACTTTCCGACACTTTTACATCTTTGATTATCAGCTAGGTACCTACTATCCTGCCGCAAGGTAGGTAGGTACATTTTGTTTTTCATACAAAGAGGAAAGTTACTAAAGTCAATAGGTATCTACATGCAAATCATTTGTAGATAATAATTATGTATTGGTAACAGTGTTGCCAACTCTATAGTCAAGCTTAGAGCTAGTGATGTGCTAAAAAAGAGCTGAAAAAAAGCTAACTTCATCAGCTAAAAAGAGCTAAATAAAACAATTTGAACTTATTATATTTTAATGAATAAAAACATTGTACTTAGTAATTATTGGTATTGTAAGCGCGAATGGTCAAGCAAACTTTACTTTTATTATTAAGGTAAATGTCCGTTTCACCGGCACCTTAAGAGCTAGGTGCACTTTTATTTTTTTATTAAGGGATGGAAGGCACTCACAGCTATAATTAGGGTTTCAAATGAAGGGGTGATAAATTTGCCACCAACTCAATTCATTTCACATTTTGCTGCATGCCCTAAAATTAATTAAATCATTTTTTAACGTAAAATATGCTGGAAAACACCATTTGTACCATTCATCGTATTAAGAAACGCGATTTGCACCAGGAATCGGCAGCATATGACCCTTTTACCGTACTAGGAAAACAAAGTATGGAAGTCGGGGGGTCAGTGGTTCTCAAACTTTATGCAAAATGAAAGATGCGCAATCCGCGTTTGGCATTAGCCGTCTCGGCTTCTAGAGGAAGGGCTACGGACTTGTCCGAAACATGTCGAGCTAAACTCAATTTAAGACGTGAGTACTCCGTATTTTTCTGAGCTCAATAAGTAAATATTCTTCTGCACCAAAAAAATTCTGTCTTCAAAGCAACACCAAACTAACGAAAATAGATCTTCACAAAATCTAAGTCAAAACTTACAAGCTGTACCTACCTGATTACAATGTTGAGAACCACTGCCCATTTTTAACAAACAACCGTGAACCAGTAATGGTATACAATTCGATTCCGACCTTGCCTACTAGTCAATAAAATCGACTTTCGTGTGAAACACCTAGTGTGTAGCCAAGGCGTTGCCGATAACAGGCACTATGGGGTCCGTTTCATCGGCACCCCCGCCGATGAATAGGCAGGGCATATTTTGATGAACCTTAGTACCGGCAGTTTTTGGGAAATAGTGTTTTGTGAACATAAATGAAATCAAAAAGATATCGTGTGATATTTTATAGATGCTACGATGAACAATCAAACATATAAACTTCCTTCCAGAACCATTTTATACGTGCAATTATTTGTGCAAATTGTTTTGCAACAGCAGTATGGCATAGCTTAAAAAAGGCGTGAAAATAAGCAAAACTGGAAAAGTTTGAACGCATTTTTCTCAAAATCTACCAAGATAACCGTTGCACGGTGATTGCTCTAAAAATCATAAATATCTTCATTTACAAATTTACGCACTTACATTTTATAAATAATTCAGTTTGAACAACAAGGAAATAAAAATAAAAAACCTTCGCTTTCCTTATTACCGGAGGCCTGCCGATAGCACCTTCAGCTCACAAATGACACTGACCTTTCACCGGCAGTTTGTTTTATTGGCACTATATAGTTAATATTTCACTAAATGCACTTAAATCGTCTCACATCTATAGCTAATTAAATTTACTAACACAGGAAACACAATTAAAAACAAAACTATCACAAAATAACATTTTATGACCTTAAGGAACACGCGGCAATCCTTAGCGTTATTCGTAAGAAGCTCCATACAACAGCGCATGCGACCTGTTTAAGCACTCACAGCGTCCGTACTGACGAAAACAAGGAGAACTGACGTGGTGTAAATGAAAGAGAAGATACAAGGCTATCGGTTAAAAATACGAGAAACGAATATAAATCATAAACTGTACACTTAGAGCCTAAAATGTGTAACTGCCGATGAAACGGCACTGCCGATAAAGGGGACATTTACCTTAGTCTTCATCTGACCATAGGTAGCATGTGTTGTCGTCATCGTGCAAATCAATCAACAAGGAACTTTCACTTGTGCCTGCTGCAGCATGATCAGGGTTGTTGTATGAAGCCGTTGTCCCTATTTTTTTTTAGTACCTCAGTTGGCAGTATGTAGTTGTGACAGCATTTTTTTTCTCGCCGTAATCCTGCCCTGATGGTAATAATGGCATTCGTGGTAGTGTTGTGTAGTCTATTGCGAGCCTTGTTTTTGACAATATTTAGTTGGCTAAAGACTCTTTCAACTTCTCCATTAGACCACGGCAAAGAAATCATCGATAAGGCAAAATAACACAATTCCAGAAAAGGATTATTGCCAGCTGCATCTTGATATTTTAAAACTTCGGACCAAAACGAAATAGTATTGTCCTTTTTCTCCCATGGTACAACAGATATACTGACCCACTGTGTTTCCACCTTCGCGGTAAAATCCTCGCTGTGGCCCATTTCTCGAACTAGTGACGTTATGCTTCCCTTTACTTGTTTCAATGTGTTTGAAACTGACAACTGGTTGACTTTTTTCAAAACATTGTAGTTGTCTGGAAGTCTCTGTTTTAATTGTCTTATTAGCTCTACTGTGAACTTCACACATTTATCCCTGAATTGTTCTTTATCTTGGGTTGAAAATCGATTGGTCTCCCGTATTTCTGAAAGCTTACTTTCGACTTTGAAACCTAAATAAGGATGTGGAACCAAGAAATCTTCAAAATTTTGTATTTCGAATACATTGATATTCCTAGTAGGATTGAGAACTTTTCTTCCGAGGGATTCTATAGCCGTGATTAGGTTATTAAGTAACTTGCTGGGGTCAATATTATTCGACTGAAAAACTTTTACTAGCCCTTGTAATTGTTCCAAAACGGAGTGAACATATAACAAATATGCTTCGTTTGTGGGATTCGAGTATAAATTGTAAAGTGTTTCTGCACTGTAGCATTTTTCAGTATTCCTTGTCATACCAAAATGTAGTTTTAATTCTATCCATTGGTCTAATACTCTTTTAACTGCAGTTTCAATAGAAAGCCACCTGGTTGCACATGCTTGTGTAATTTTTAGCGGTTCTTCATTGTTAATTGTGAGATATAAATTTCTGTATTCGTTTTGTCTATTTGACGATTTCGAAAACCAGTTGTAGGTTTCGTGTATAATATATTCGAGATGCCTAGGTAAATTTTCTTGGGAAGCATGAGAAACTGCTAGTTGAATTGAATGGCATGAGCATTTAATCATGACGAGATGGGGTACCTCCAGTTTAAGCTTCTGGTATACTCCGCTATGTACACCTGTCATTACATTGGCGTTGTCAACTCCTATACCAGAAAGCTTTTTGATGTCAAGTCCATGTGCAAGTAGTGTTTTTTTTACAGTTTGTGTAATGGATTCAGCGTCACCTTTACATAGCTCTCCAAGTGTAAGGAAAGTTGACACTATCTCATATGAAGTTTTACTAAAATATTGAATTACAACACCCAGTAACTTTGTTACACTTAAATCGGTGCTCTCGTCTAACAAGAGGCTGTACGGTCCATCACCAACATCTTCACGTAATTTTGATGCAAAATGTGGTGCTAAAATATTTTTTATTATAGCTGTACATTTCGTCCGGTGTAATTTTATATCAGCTTTAAATTCTTTTTTACATAAAGCCCCGAGATGGTCTACCGGTAATATTGATGAATGAGCGGCTATATATAATGTCAGAGAAGCCTCAGATGAGTTCTTCGATTCGTCGAACTTTGGCTTTGCCTGAAAGGTTAATTTTTGTTGTCTCGAGGAAAAGGGCTCCGCAGCTTTCAGGTGTTTTTTGCGCTTGATGTGGTTAAACAAGTCATTTTTTTTTGCATTTATTTCGCATCGACAATAACTGCAGAAGGCTTTCGTATTGTCATTGCTGACCTCTTTTAACCAGCCCTGGAAATCCGGCTCAGAGAGCCATTCGTGACGAAATTTTTGGGTGTATGGTTTACTACAGGACATAATTTCACACTTAACTCTTCACTTCAGTCACTTTCTTAGCAAACTTTTCTTTTAGCACAAAACAAACACTAATCTCTCAAATGATATAAACTTTCCAACTTAGTAAGATGAATGAAAACCATGCAAACGTAAGAAAGAAATCGTGTAGGACGACTGTCGAAGAATTTCCCGCCCCGTACGAATTTCTTTATAACCGTTGGTAGAGTTTGGCCAACGAAAACGAACGTGACCTGAGACTACGCGGCAAATTTAAAAAAATCTTATGGTATTACTTACTATCTATAGTAGGAGAAAACTGTTTTGGTACGTGACGATCTTTTTTAGCAAATGGTTTTCTATTTATACTATTAATTACCATCTATTTATACTATAGTTAGTAATACCACGTAAAGATTTTTAAATTTCCCGCGTTTTCTCGTTGGTCAGACTCTAAGGTACCATCGCTTTATGAACGCTACCGTTTGTTTTGACAAGTCCTGAACAGGGATTGTTGAGCCATTTACCTATGTTTGTAACTTGGTCGTGTAATACTAATCCAATAGATAACATCTGTCAGTCACATCGGTCATTGATTACACGTCTAAATTGCGAACAGTGGCAAGTGGCTCAACAATCCCTGTTCAGGACTTGTCAAAACAAACGGTAGCGTTCATAAATAATTAAACTGCACTTCAGTGGTGGTTTCGAAGCCGGAATGCGACTGAGTTATGGCTAACTGAGATAGAGCTAGAATAGTCGTAAAAAGAAGCTAAGGAGCTAAACAGTTTTTTTTCGAGCTGACACATGATAAATAAAGCTAAATCTAGCTCTAAAAGAGCTGAGTTGGCAACACTGATTGGTAACTAGCTATATCTGCAATTAGTGTTTGTAATATTGAAGTGCCAAACATTTCTTGATATCTTGGCTTGATGTTCCGTGAAAAGGGATACGGATACGGATATCCGGAACATCACTATACATGCGTGCACAAAATAATCACGCCTGTGTTCCCAAATTGGCAGAACATTCAAAATTTAGGCAAACCCATGTTTATTTTAAGTAGGTACTTTAGCAATTTTACACTATGTTAGATTTTAAAATTAATGAAAGAGTTGCAACAGTGACACGGTGCCGGGCTAAACTACATCCAAAACTATTTAATCAATGGCCTCTTGAGAAATGGTAGGTATTCCAAATAAAAAAACATCATAAAAGCTGGTAAAAATAAAAACTTACGGAGTTCTGCATATCTCTCCTGACACGCTTGATAACGCTCCCGAGCTCTGTCGAGGTCGCTCGGTACCGAAGTCACGTCAATAAATTCCTACAACAAATAAATCACATACACTTGTATTCTGAAGACATTTTTTTTATTAAGGCTTAACACGCACTGCGGTTTTTTTCTTGCGGTTGCGGTTTGGCGGAAAACGCTGAACCGCGGAGGAACTCGCACTGCGGTTGCGTTTCAGCGGATTTCACGTTCAGTATGACAATGGATTTCCTCAGAGCAGTATGTGTTGTGGCCTTAGATTTAAGAAATAAAAAAAATAGAAAACGTCTTTGTCGACATAAGTACTGGGTGTATCCTCTAACTGATCAGAGATGTTTGAGGGGATAATTTTTATAAAATTTACAGTGATGTACGAAACAACAAAGACATTTTTTTTAACTCCTGCAGGATGTCAATTAGTAGTTTTGATAAATTATTGCGAATAACATAATCCGACGACATAATACATCGCGCGAAACACACCTCACAGCTCCGCTGTCTGAGCCGAACTGACGAAAAAACCGCTTTTTACGAACCGCAGTGCGGGCGCAGCCATACATGAAGTATGGGATACATAAAAACGCGCGGTTGCAAACCGCAAATCGAAATGTAGCAAGTTGCATTTTTAAAATCAGTCACTGAAAAAAACCGCAAGTGCGTGCGCTTGTAGCGGATGCCATACGTTACATTTTTTGCGGTTGCGGATCCGCTTTTTAAAATCCGCAGTGCGTGTTAAGCTTTAATTAGAGCGGACATAACTGCATCCAGGAATTCTCTCGCTGGTACAGAGCCATCTAGTGAAGCTCATATTTCGGAGGAACGCACGTTGGCATGGGTATTAGCAGTGTATGTTCACTGATCTCTGGCATTTACAGTAAAATAAACACAGAAAACGGATAAGAATAAAAAAATACGAACCTCTTCGGTCCCCTCAGACTCGGACGGGATTTCATATTCTATAAAATCGTCGTGATCCATAACGAAATTGTTAACAACTAGATTTACTAAGCGATGAAGCACGGAAACTTCCCGACGCTGCGCTGTTGCGATGGAAATGCGAGGAATACCTGATTAGCCTCCCTTTATTGGTTGGTGGTGATTATCAAAATAATCATTTAGTAATTACTAATTACTGAATGCGGTCTTTAACATAATGCGTTAAGTGGAGGATTCACATTAAAAAGCAATACATTCGTCAAATTTTAATTATTACTTAATGGGGTTTTAGCAAATTGACAGAGGCTACTGATCTTCACATAGATTACATAAATGTGACCGTCCATGAGAAAAGGGTCCTTATGGCAGTTTCTAGTTACGGAGATATTAGCTGTTTTGTAAAATCGTTCAATTTTATCATTTTTTTGTTTTATGCGAAATAGTAAAGTATAAAGATAGAAGTATATTTATACCTAGGTTTCAGTTGTGTAAGTTCATTATTTCTTAATTAAAACCTAGTTTAAAGTTTAGTAGAAAAGGGTCCCTATGGGAAATTGCATACAATAATGGCAAAGGTCAATAGATAAACTTGTTTAAACTCTTAAATAGTTAGATACTTTGCAAATACATTTTCTTTGCACAGTATCAGTGGTCATTAGGGTTCCATAGTCCATAAGGAACCCTTATAGTTTCGTCATGTCTGTCCATCCGTCCGTCCGGGCTCGTACTGCTACTCCACCGATTATCACGTAAAATGGCGGAGAGATAGATAATGAAGTTCCAAAAGTTGTTTTTTAAAGTTATGAAAAAATTTTCAGCCCCCCTTCCATACAAAGAAAATTGAATTTAAAAAATTAAATTGGACTAACCCCAACGTGTGGGGTATCGTTAAAAAGGTCTTTTAAAACGCAACAAAAAATGCTTTGAAACTATGTAGATCAAACCTTGTAATAATCTAAAACAAAGTTAAAATTTTAGGTGTCCCCCCACCGTAACTTTTGAAATATTACTAAAATAATTCTAAAAAAGATACGGTATATACCTCAAAGTAAGTACTTTAAAATAAAATTAAGGCGTACTCAGTATCATGAATAGTTATTTTTGTACAACTCGACCAACTTATGTAGTTACAGTCGTCCGAACAAAATGTATGGAGTCAACCGCAAAATGAAATTTAGCTAGCTACGGAACCCTAACATGTGCGTGCCCAACAAGCTTTTGCCAGGTTTTTTTATATTTTACCTACCCTACATTTCTCGTCTGACGTCAAAACATCTCGCGGCGGCGTGGACGTGGACGGCGAACGTTCTCTCGCGTTATGCCGCCGCTCAGCCTATAGATCTCTGTCTTACATACGATATTTTGCACGTTGAACTAAAACTTACATGTATCTACTGTGGTGAACTCGGCCACAGGAACCAAGTACGAAATGGTGTTTACTTTTGTAAAAAAAGGAAACCAGTAGAAAATAAATAATTTAGTAGTAGGTAAAATAAGTAATAATCATAAATCACAATCTAGCAAATTATTGTAATTGGAATGTGTCCCCCCCTTCCCCCCTTACCCCTATCAGAAATCGCGTCAAATTATCTTTATTACGTGATACTTACTATGAATGGTTCCTTAGTAGTAACAGACTATTTTAATTATTCGTTGACGTTAAATGAGAATAACTTCTTACAGATAAAGATTATGAGTATAATTATAATAACCTTTTTTCTTCATTATTGTGTGGTAATACTAGATTAGGAAAAAAATGATGTTAATAATATGCCATTTTGTAATTATTCATATGTTTTGTCTGTGATTGGTCATAAGGACCCTTTTCCCAAATGTATGGGAGTCAAATTGTGATTTTTACGTAACTTTGATCGTATATAAATAAAAAAATAAGACTTGTAGAATAATAATGAGAACTTAATGATACTCTGTGGGCTGAAAAAATATATTTTAGAACTCACTATACTAAATTTGTTATTTGTTATAGGGGAAAATGAAAAGTATAGTAATTACCACGTTTTAATTAAAATAGAAATATTTCGTTAACTATATGATTTTATTTCTATCCTAAAATGTAAGTTTATATATGTCCTACTATATACAATAGTTCAGATTACAACATATAAAAGAAAAAGCTGAAAAAATAATATTTTATTAATTTCATTCTTATAACCGTGTTGCTGTTATCAAAGGCTGTTTTGTCAGGATCTGGAAGTCGCATTAATAAAACCATGACTGAATTCAAAAGAAAAACCCCTTGAGATACAAAATCAATCATAATCTATGTAACTTCTAATGGGAACATACTTAAAATAAATTTCAAACTTCTTTTGACGATTTCTCGAAAGTGCAATTTTAGCAAGTGTAAGTTTGATGATTTTTTAAAAAAAAAGTATGAGACTTAGGGTCATGATTGTTTCTGTGTTAAATAGCTTATTTAACATAGATTTAGGAACTGTGCTTAACTCAATACCTGCCATAAGGACCCTTTAGGCATGGACGGTCACAAATTATTAAAGTACGTACATTAAAAATTTAAGGTACGCAGGGTTCCGTACCAAAAACAGCAAAAAAAAAAACACTTGTTTTCTATGGAGACCACCTTAATTATTATAATTATAATCCGTACCAATATATAAATGTGAAAGTGTGTTTGTTTGTTTGTTTGTTTGTCCGTCTTTCACGGCTAAACGGAGCGATGGATTGACGTGATTTTTTAGGTAGAGATAGTTTAGGGCACGGAGAGTAACATAGGCTACTTTTTATCCCGGAAAAAATTGATGTTCCCGAGGGAAAACAAAAATATAGTTTGCTTGATAGATCGATATAGATCGATGATAGATCGATATCAATCGATGATAGATCGATGGCGCCGTGTGTCGTTTGAAACGAGAAGTTTTCTTATAGTTGTGCTTTATACCGCAATATGACCGAGTTCCACGCGGGCGGAGCCGCGGGCGGAAAGCTAGTTGTTTATAATTATAATTTGTACCTAGTGACAATACAAATACATAATCTGTGAACATTTCAACTGTCTAGCTAGCACGGTTCTTGAGATTCAGCTCGCAGAATGGTGACCACTAAAAACCTCCAAAACATCACGTCTTTTCTATGGGAGCCCCCCTGAATTATTATTTATTATTATGATTTCAGTATTTGTTGTTATAGCGGCAATAGAAATACATAATCTGTGAAAATTTAATTTGTCCAGTTCTTTCGGTTCTTGAGATACAGCCTGGTGACCGACGGACAGACAGACAAACAAACAGACAGACAAAGAGACGGACAGCGAAGTCTCAGTAATAGGGTCCCGTTTTCACCCTTTGGGCACGGAACCCTAAAAACTAATTATGTAATTACTAATCGGCCGTGTAGCGTTTAGTGTGCTCTGCCTAAGTACATTACGTACACCAGAGCGTCTATTGTATTCAATTCGATGGTGCAGTCGTTAACGAATTCGTTTGCGAGTTGTCGCGGAATGTACGGAGACTTGTCGACCGTGGCAGTTGTACAAACGTTCCGCTGGCGGCGCTGTCTCGGTTTCCATACAATTTTGCGATTTTTGAAGTCTTTTCACATAACTACAATAATTTTTGTTAGATTTTTGTACCTACTTACCAACTAAAATTTTTTTTGTGTTAATAATGCAAGCCTTTGAAAACTGTCAGGACGTTATAACTTTATATCACTACTAGCTGTGCCCGCGACTTCGTCCGCGTGGAATAGTTACTTTGGGCATTTTTTTTCGCAATAAAAGGTAGCCTATGTCCTTTGATGATTTAAATTCCTATTATCATTAACATTTGACATGATCCAATATTTACCTATTCTTTTTTTTTATTAATTTGTCCTATTTTTATTTTGTAACCTGTGACTATGTAATAATGATCTTAATTGAATAATTGATAACAATGATGACATTATTAATCCTATAATTTCTTAATAATTATAATTGAATTTGTTAAGTGTGCATGTGAAATAATTTTAATTATTGTACGACCATTATTGGCTGGTTATGATGACCCATATATAAATGAACATCTTCTTGTAATTACTCATAATCTTACAATAAATTATTTGATTTGATTTTGATTTGATTTGATTTGATTCTCAGGGTCTAAAGATTGTCTGTGCCAAATTTCATCAAAATCGGTTGAGAGGTTTAAGCGGGAAAGCGTAACTGACAGACAGAGGGCGTTTGTGCACTACCATGAATTTTACGGTCCGGCTTTTTCATTAAGTTCTCGTCTCGCTTGCTCTTCCAATAAATTGTATTGATGTGAGCGGGACGGCGCGAGAGACCTTGAAAAACCGGATGGCCGGACCGGAAAATTCATGGTAGTGCACAAGCGCCCATACAGACAGACAGAGTATACCTAGTTATTAGTAGGGATTGTATGGATATTGGCATATGACTTGCCGATGACCGCAAACTTTCTTTTTTGCTAAGTTTGATGTTGAGTAAAATATTAAATGGTGATACAAACTAAGTGTTCGAATTCAGTTAATGCTGGACAAAGGAATGCACATTTGCACAACTCATATGTTTTAATTAGTCTTTTTAAATTTGAGACATTCCAACTTAGTATGAATTATCTAATAACAAATTTTTATCAGGTTAATTTAAACAAATGAGCTAATGCATTCCGTTACGTAGCATGAACAGAGTAAGAAGCACAAGTTTGATTTCACCCTTATGTACAAGTTATTTATAACATTCTATTTGATGGCATATCTGCAAGTCGAGGGTATCTACCCATTTGTACTTGTAATTTCACAAGATATATTACCTATTCACATTCATTCTACGAAGAAGTTCTCAATAAAATTACATCTTAAAAGGAAATCTGAATTTATTAACAGCTCTTCATAGATCCAAAACATAAAACAAAACTTAAGAATAATTATCAACCTAAGCAGACACTCAGTATTTGTGAAATCCGCCATGCTAACTGACGTCCCTTATAAAATATGAACGCAAGTTATTTTGACATTGGTAGCTTACAAAGAAGTAATTTTCATAAAAAAAAGGAAATACCACAGACTTATATCGAAGTAGACACCGCGAGTTCCTGCATTTGTATGAAAACCAAGCGTGCCACTTTTTCTCTACCTAATGTAAAGTCACATGAGCGCTTTAGTGATGAGACTGATGGGAATTGACTCAATTGACAGTCCAAATGAAACCGATTCAAAGGTGTCGCCTTATTCAAGTTGTCCTGTCTCTAGGCAGTTAAACCTAATCTAAGTGGTACAAAACTAAACGAAATCGCGTCAAAGGAATAGCATTGCTCTCCCTTTTCGCTCCTTAGGGTCAATTCCCACCAAAAGAGCAGCGCAGCGCGGCGTAGCGCAGCGACCCGCTCCGTGGAATGAGAATTTCAACTTTATTTTCATTACAATAAGACTTATTATCGCATGAGAAACTCTAACGATGCGGGCGCATGCCCGCGTATCCATGGTAATAACAACGCATTCCATAAACGAAGCCGTGCGACTGCGCGAGCCTTCGCAGGAATGTCCGAGGATGCTCGAGCAGTCGCGACGGCCGCTGTCAATACATATGTCAATATGTCAATAATTATGTAAATTCCAGCGACTTCCTACGCATTCCAGCGGCTTCTCGAACAGTCGCAGGAATCGTCGCGCATTCTCTACGGAGCGGGTCGCTGCGCTACGCCGCGCTGCGCTGCTCTTTTGGTGGGAATTGACCCTTATTGGCACGTGAAGTACATAACGCGAAAGACTTAAGTGGAGTCATCTATTTCGATATAAGCCTGTGGGAAATACCAAAATGTGATTTGTGAAATAATGTGTTATGTTTAAAGGCCACTTGGACCAGCGCCTGCATCTTTGGCGCGAAGGGAAGCAAGCAGCTCGGCACGAAGGGCTGCCACTTGCGACTTTAGAATCTGAAAACATAATAATCAGGTCTAACTTGGATGCAAAACATTCGTGTGGTTTGTTGGCTGAATTACCACAAATCTGGATTGACATTGAGACAATTGTTAAAAACAAAATGATGACTAGATTATGTGATATGTATTACAATAAGTAAATTGCAAACAGTGGCAAGTGGCTCAACAATCCCGGTTCGCGACTGTTTCGTGCGGCTGGTGTCTGTACTCGAGTCGACGGCTTACCTTGCATTGCGTCATGCTGTCGCCAATAACCGACTCGATCACGTCCTTCGGCTGGCCCCTCGCCAAGCCCCTCCAGATCAACATGTTGTTCTTAGCAAACGCCAGATTCTTCCTGCCGTGGTCGCGCTGTACTTTGGCCATCTTAAGATCCCACTCGACAGCCGCCCGCTCCTTCGTTATAGCTTGCAGTCGCCTCCGTGCCTCCGTCTGCTCAGCCATGGCAGAAGACACTGAAACATGTCACCTGAGCGTCTATATTCATAACTATGATGGATGCGATAACGATTCCGTTTGCGAATTATCGCAAAATTGTATGAAAACTAAGACATGGCCGCCAACGGAACGTTTGCACAACAGCCGCGGTCGACACATCTCCATACAACTCCGCGTTAATTCGCATACGAAATCGTTATCAAATCCATCATCGTTTTGAATACATTAGACGTTCAGCATAGCCCTTCCTAATCGAGTTGATACGATAGTGAGGGTTAAATCTAATTTAATTTGAATCTTGTTGTTGCTCTTTTATGCTCATGTTTAAAACTCACGATGTTATGAACACCGGTTAGAAATGGGTAGGCATCTGCATTCATTTGACAATCCCATGGTATTAATATCAAAAACGTGATTTACAGGGTTCTGCTTTTTGCTATTTGGCTACGGAACTCTAAAAAGACATGAGCTATAATCTCGACGAATGTTCCGTAACCCAGTTAAATTTATACAGCTCTCGGCATTCAACTTGGCCAAAATTGTCGGGTGCGCAAAAGTTGTTTCATAGGTCTCGATTCGCATGATGATGATTTGTCGCGTTTACCGCGCGCTTGGTTCGCTGTTTGACGTTTGCCTCCCGCATGCCGATGTCAATTTTGGCCAAATTAAATGCCGAGTGCTGTATGAAACTTACGCATCAGCGCACACGACGTCTGCACCTCCTCTAGCTGCAGCTTAGCTTCATACACGACCCCCGCAGGCAGAGGCTCCACTTGCGGCACCTTTAATAAAACACTAAGTACCATTGACTAGGTAAATTACTACTATTTCTTTAATGGACGCTTAGTGGTCCATAAATTACGTGAGGTGTTCGAGTGTGAGGGGGTCGAGTCAAATCTCACCTAATCTTACGTTGCCGTTGGAGGGAGGGGGGGGAGGGTCACGGCAAATATCACGCAATTTTTTTTCCTTGTTTGAAACAAAAAAAAACAACTACTATTTTTGTCCATTTAATAAGGTCTTAAAAACAGACATGTGCATGGCGCGTCATATTTGACACTTCATGAATGTATCCAAACAAAAGAATCTCCGAAAAATTAAACATTTTTTTTGAAGTTCACGTTATTCACATTTTTTCTTTTCAAATTATTTTTTTCTTTTCGCATTAACAATCCAATGCGTTTACGTAAGAAATCCACATTTTGAAAAATCTCACGTGATATTTGGGGGTGGGGGAGGGGGTTGAATAAAATCTCACGAAATCTCACCAAGGGGGGAGGGAGGGTCAAAAAATTGAAAAAATCACCTCACGTAATTTATGGACGCCCCCTTACGACATACAAACTTGTAGCGACCCCAGCGCCACTCATCGTCCAGTAGTAGTAGAACCTTTTCCACAAACGCCATCAACTGTCAAAGTGTACTTTGCGCTAACGAAGTTTCGATGATCAGTGGCATAAGTACAACTTCCAACTTTCTCTCTGTGGACTTCGGTCCCCAAGCATAACATCTGCCTGGAAAGAGATCTCTGTTCGAGTCTTTCCCAGACACTTAAATTAACATGGCTAAACCACTTTGTATTGCATGGTGCAAATACTGTCGTTTTTTTTGTGAACCACAATGTGACAAAGTCCATGTGGTCATATCATCACGGGTGAATCTTAATGTTAGTTCGCGTTTCTTCTGTAGACATGACGACAGTTAGGGGTTCCTTACTTCCTTACTAATATTATAAATCGGAAAGTGAGTTTGTTTGTTCCGGTTTTACGCTGTAACTACTGAACCGATTGCTTTGAAATTTTGCAGACTTAAAGTTAGAAGTCCGGATTAAATAATAGAATACTTTTTATCCCGGAAAAAATGATATTCCCGAAGGAAAACAAAAATAAAGTTTGCTTGATGGATTGATTGGAGATGGCGCTGTGTGTCGTTTAAAACACGGTAAAATATTGCAAACGAATATATGTTTTGTTGTGATTTATACCGCAATATAACCGAATTCCACGCGGGCGAAGCCGCGGGTGGAAAGCTAGTAGGGTAACGGCACCAGTTATGGACGGTTTAAGCTGACAAGCACCAGTGATGGACACTTCATTCATAATTTAAAGACCATAGAGTTGTGAATTGATTGTTGTAAAACAAATGACTTTTCCTTAGTGGGTAGTAAAGAGTCATTGTCCATTACTGGTTCTTTGTCCATTACCGGTGACTTTACCCTAGATAATAATTGTAATAGGAAAGATGAAAATCTCCCCAGCTACTAGCCCGTTCAAACAAATCATAAGAATTTACCTTTTGTCATGTCCACAGAAGAGACGCGAACTAACATTTTGTGTATGACCCTCGACATCCGACCATGCAATGCAACGAGTTAACCTTCTTGTAGACGTACCTCATCATCTTGGGTCGTACTGTCTGCCTCAGCTTGGATGCTAACACAGTTATTGTTGAGAGCCATATCGATGGCCAATCAACGACACATTTAATACAACCAACACTACAAACGCTCTAGACTACATTGACAGTGATGCGCGAGTTTAAGACCCCAGTCTAATTAGTTGGCTAATTTATTCCTAACATACCTTCTATTATAAATAACCTCTCACTCTAACCTAACGCGTGTAAAAGGGACAACTATTTCATGTCCCGCGATGACCGATAGCATGCGGGAGGGGGTATCTGACGATCTAGTAATTTACATTCTCTGTATGCAGCAAATAACTCAAAATTAAACAATCTATATGTACAGTACCCGGCCACAAAGTTTGCACTTCGGTCTATGGAAAGAGACAGTTGGCGTAACGTAAGGTAGAGCGAGACAGCGCTCTACAGTACCTGCATTCGGCGAGAAAGCCGATGTGCATTCGTTGTAGCCGTGTACGTCGTTAGCTAAGTACTTTTTCAATTCTCGTATCAAAATTTGCTGTCTAATGATAAGTAATCAATCGATTTGTGGTTTTTTTTTCTTAGGAAACGATCAATGTATCATACTTTTAATGTTAAAATAAGTTCTTTACCTTATTGTGCCAATGTATCGCGCTATTTTCTTTATTTATTCAATGATAAAAGTGATATGTTTTAGGCGACAGGCTAGCAACCTGTCACTATTGTTTCTCTTCCATTTTTGCAAACCTAACCTTTCGTGTCCTCTGCCTACCTCATTTGGGAATACAGGCGTGATTATATATGTATGTATGTATGTATGTATTGTATGTAGATAAAGCGACGAAAAGTACGAATTCATGAAAAAGTCTGACTAGAGTGACTTATGCGAAATACTTCATTAAAAGTAACTCTGGTACCTAGTACACACTTAAAATCAGTAACTTAAAAAGTATTTTGTCTCTTTCGAATTCACATCTACGGCGCTATTCTCTAACTCTAGCATGACACATCAAACTCATTAACGAGCGTGGAACTGTGTAATGTGTCATGACTAACTAACAGGTTGCTAACATTTCGTCTTACCTTACCTTATATCCTTGTTACCATCAATAGGTATTATGTACTAAAACATTATTGATTACAAGTGTGGGAATGATTCCAATACCAGAGTACCTAGGGCTACGTGAGGGCAGCGTTGGATGCGTAGCTTGCAATGTAGGACTGTAGGTAGAAGGTTGGTCACTGAAGACACAGGCATGGAGGTTAGCAACATGCTAGTATTGCTAGTGTAGTGCACAGTGCCGTAGTCTGGCTTGCTGTTGAGAGTGTTGAGACTGCGTCGTTGTTATGATGTCGGTCAGGGAAGGTTGCGTTTAGTGTGCAATGTCGAGGGTCAATATGGGAAAGTCTCCAATAGAGAGATCTCTCTCCAGGCAGATGTTATGCCCGGGGATCGAAGTCCACAGAGAGGAAGTTGGAAGTCGTATTAATGCAACCGTTCGTCGAAACTTCGTAAGCGATGTAAGATCGTTTAGTTCGGCTATTCGACGATGTGGCGCTGGCGCGCTTCTGAAGTATTATTCATACATAACCGTCACGCCTTATTTCCTGCGGGGAAGGCAGAGACAACAGAGCGCCATTCGCATCTATTCTGACATAGGTACTTCTCTCGTTTCACTCACATTCATCACTCTCGTCATACACGCTCGAGCTCGACGGTTTCGGGTACTCCTAATTTAAGCTTTATTTAGTACACCGCCGATCTGGTCGATATACGTTCTACGAGGGCGCCCTCAACCGACTTGCCCTAACACACTTCCCTTGTAAATTTGCTTACATCTCCTTGATTCATCTATTCTCTCCACGCGCCCAAACCTAAGCAGCATACCTTTCTCTGTTTACTCTTGTTATAATACTCTCTTTTAGACCACACTTCTCTCTAATCACGCTATTACGCACCCTATCAGTAAGTTTTATACCACTCATGCTACGCAAAGAACGCATATCAACCGCATTCACTCTACTTTCATGTCTTTTTTGCCACACCCAACTCTCGCTGCCATACATCAAAGTAGGTACTAACACACCGTTGTGAATAGAAGTATTTCAAATGCGCATTTTCTAAAACAAATGACATGCATACATACATCACACGTGTATGATCTGTTTTTTAGTACGGGAGACTAAAATGACATTTCAAGTATTGCCTGTTTTTTTCACTTCATAAATAGTGATGTCCTACAACCGGTATTTACCGAAAAAAAATGTAAGTGTGCTTGTTAGGTGGTATAGTCAAGAGAACTGTCATAGGGATTATGTCTCGCCGCGTTAGGAATAATGATTTAAAAAAACTGTCCTTCTTGTTTTTTTGTAGAAGTCTGTTTTTAATTTTCTTTTACAATGCTGCCCTACATTGCACATAAATACAATGTTTTTATACAATACGACAAAAGACAAGAAATTAAATGAGCCCTATATTTTGACATACTTAAATTTTTCATTATAATTTTGCGTTCCACTTATAACTTGCGCTGATAACGCCCGCAGCGATTTTTCTCTAGTGGAACAGCAATTTCTGCGGTCGTGGGCGAGGGCGTTGTAGGTGCCAAACGGAAAGTACTCGATGTGATAGCCATTTTTTTTTAACATGAAAAGAATGATATTTAAATTATAAAACTGGAAAACCTAGTGGTTCACGTTTCGCGGACGTTTTTCATGCAAATTAAGTACATCACGTTGAATATTAAACTGAAGCCTGCACTAAAAAAAAGAGCACACTTTTCTTTTTCACAGAGATGCAATCACATTAATATTATACTTACCCGCTATGCTATGCACAAATATTATTTTTGACGATTCGTTTCAATCGAATCAGAAACCGGAATCGTGACAACACTGTTCGTATTAAGCAGGTCACATTATTTTTACGTTTGACATTTGAGGTTGTCATTTTAGTCTCCGGTATTAAAAAACAGATCTTAGGTACTCTCAAATGGGGTAGGCAGAACACACGCAACGCTGCGTTGTCAAAACCATGACTAGTTCACGTTGCATTCTTGCACACTTTTTACAGTTTGTAAGATGTATGTTGAAAGTGATGTATCTTGTAAGAAGTTAAAAAAAAAAAACAGTGATGTAGGAAAATATTTATTTCAAACAATTATGTAGTAACAACAGTTAAGTCATTTATTTTCATCTAATTACCTTTTAGAGTTAGTTACAAACACACTGAATCTCTGAAAAACACATAAATTAATTAAATTGAGATGTCAACAATTTTATAATAAACTGAAATGACTTAAAGCTATAGGTGTCATTGATTTTTTATAAGATAAACATTTATTATGACTATGTACAATCGAACCAACTGATGCCTGACCCATCGCAGAACGTTGTCACAATAAACGTCATAAACATTTCCTTTGTCAAGCAATGCAATGTCACTATGACGTTCACTATGAATAGGTTCTATGTTGGGTCAGGAATCAGTTGGTTCGATGGTACATTATATTGTTCGATACCTTATAAATTATAAAATGATACAGTAATTGTACTTCATTTGTAATATTTGCGAGCAGCCGACTGGTTCATTAAAAAAAATTGGCATTAATTTGAATCGAATATTCAAAGTCAATATAAAGTCAGTAGCGCTGTCAAATTAAAAATGGTCAAATTTAGAACTAATTCGCATTCTCATCACAGATCTAGGTATTAAAATAGTACGCCGTTATTCCAATACAAGCCAAAATAATAAGGCCAATTAGTATTGAACTAACAATTTTTTTACAAACACAAAATAACATTATCGTTAGTATGGCGGCGAAGATCCACATTTCAGCCAAGTTCGAAGTAGTGAATTGGCTTTGTGTAGCCCAGACAGAGTCACCCTTTCCATCAGCTGGTGCGGTGACGTTAGCAGCTACGGCCGCGGCACAAAGGCAGATCAACAGACCCCAAACCTTTGAATTGAACATCTGAAAGTAGATCGCGGTAAATCAGACAAGCAATAAAGTATCAAAAGGAATATCCTCTTCAAACTGGTTGAAATCGAAATTTAAAACATTTTGAGAGCGAAATGAATAAAAATCACAGAAACATAACGAACCTAGCACGCCACAATATTAAAATCAATGTAGTTTACTTATACCTAAGCACAATAAGTAACATAATATTTGTTCCCAACCCAACTCAAGTTTTCTTACCTTGATTTTTGTTAAAAAACTTAAAACAGAAGAAAATAATATAATATTTTTACTACGATATCACTTAATCCAAACGAAATAATATTAGGTACTGTAGTATACTTGTAAATTAAGTCACTTGAAACTACTTCGGTGTCTAATTATATTTTATTGTGTCAATTTGTAAACTGAACGCAACTCAAAAACACAACACAACTGGCCGAATGAATGAATGTTGACTAAATGTATATAATATATGTATATACAGTGTGTTAATAGCAACCGAACTTCTTTTAAAGTACGTTATAATAACATAGATATGTAACTTACCGACGACATTCATTTCATTAAATAACTTAATCTCGGACATCGTTAAGACTATCATCATCATCATCATCATTATCAGCCGACAGACGTCCACTGCTGGACATAGGCCTCCCCCAAGGATCTCCACAATGACCGGTCCTGCGCTGCCCACATCCAGCGGCTTCCCGCGACTTGCACCAAGTCATCGGTCCACCTTGCGGGGGGCCTACCCACGCTGCGCCGGCCGGTACGTGGACGCCACTCCAGAACCTTTCCGCCCCAACGGCCGTCAGTTCTGCGAGCTATGTGCCCTGCCCACTGCCACTTAAGTTTGGCGATTCTTCGAGCGATATCGGTAACTTTGGTTCTTCTGCGGATCTCCTCATTCCTGATTCGATCTCGCAGAGAAACGCCGAGCATCGCTCTCTCCATCGCCCTTTCCGTGACTTTGAGCTTTCTGACGAGGCCCACAGTAAGCGTCCACGTCTCTGTTCCGTATGTCATCACTGGCAACACACATTGGTCAAAGACCTTCGTTTTAAGACACTGCGGTATTTGCGACGAAAAGATGTTGCGTAGCTTCCCAAACGCTGCCCAGCCGAGTTGGATTCGTCGATTGACCTCTTTCTCGAAGTTGGACCTACCTAATTGGACTATTTGTCCCAGGTACACGTACTCCGTCACGACTTCGAGCGTAGAGTCTCCAACCTTTAGAGGAGTGGGTACGACATGGGTATTCGACATGATCTTCGTCTTGTCCTAGTTTGTCTTCGTTAAGACTAACAAGGTTTTAATTGCCAGCAATGTAAAGCAAATCATAATCAATGTCTACCTACTGTCTTTTAATTTACACGTGCTTGACAAATCACTTTGCTTAACATTGCTGGCAATTAAAATCGTATAAGTTATTTAATGAAATTAACGTCATGTTTAAGTTACATAATTATCTATGTTATTATTACAACCTTTAAAATAAAGCTCTGGTGATGGTGACACACTTTATATATTATACCATATAGCCAACATTCATTCATTCGTCAGTTGTGTTGTGTTGTGCTTTTGAGTCGCGTTCATTGTACCTACAAATTGATTGAATGAAACATAATTAGTTAAATACCAAAAAAATATCAAGTGACTTTATTTACAAATATACTACAATAAGGTATTTATTCGTGAAAAAAAAAAACAATATACATAATGAGGAAACAAGATCTAAATTAAACAAATAAATAAAATTAAACTAAGCTAAACATATAAACT
>BHDV01015177.1:86285-97363 GCA_005406045.1 Adoxophyes honmai
TGCGATTTCCTGATGTCACAAGGTAACAGATTCCACAACCGGACAGCATGCACAGAGAAGGAGTTGGAGTAGGATTTGGACTTAAAGTTTAAAGTTTGTATGAAACTTCGTCAATTTTAAACCGATGGGGCTGAGATCTTGCATAAATAAAGCTACTATGACTTAGGCCTCCCCTATTAAAGGATTTTGATAAATTCTACCCCTAAGAGGGTGAAATGGGGGATGAAAGTTTGCATGAAACTTTGTCAATTTTAAACCGATCGGCCTGATATCTTGCATAAATAAAGCTACTATGACGTAGGTATCTCTTAAGAAAGGATTATCTAAGTTCATCGGGACTAATTAATTACCTAAATACTGATAATTTTACTAAAATTACCTCGACATTTCAGTCACATTGTAGTGGCTGTGAGCGGTAATCACACTGAATGATAGCGAAAACCACAAATGTTTACAAAATCTACTGCACAAAAACTAGACTATAAAGTAAATAATAATCTTATCATTAATTGTAAAAAATATTCCTGGTTACAAATTCACCATGCTAACTGAGTTCCAAACTCAGTTCAAATAGTCGAGTTTTAAGCGAAAATCAGCTTACAAAGTTATTTTCCAATGCGCCCAAACTAGGATTCAATACGCCTCTATACAAAATCATGAGATTGCAATAGACAGTGGCGCCACTCGTACCCGAATGTGTAAGTTGGTACAAAAAATCCGCGCGCGATCAAACTCACGCACGTGGGTGCAAGTAAAAACAAAATCGGTACAAAAATTATTAATATATTTTAGTTGAAATGTAAAATATTTTATTATTACGTATGTTTGCTGGTCTGATAATAAATCGATCCCCGTGTCCTGTGTTGAAGCGACAGATTTGCGTTGAAATTGGCGATATGAAGTCGAAAATCCACCAATAGAAATGGTTTATTTTGTCTACCTGCATCCTTATCTGGCCACCCACTTCACCCACATCCAGTGCAAATAAAGGATTAGTGGTTTTATCAATAAAATTGTGGCCAGGAATGATTTTCAATCGCCTATTAGGACCGATAGCTCACAAAATCGAACAATTGTGCAAATATGCGAATTTTATTTGATGTTTTGTATTTGTTCAGGACTTATTGCGGTGTTTTTAATTTTTTGAGGGTTTGCACGTGTGTTTGTGTGTTCAGCTCACACGTAGGTGGTTCTACGGAGCGCGTAGAGTTGCTACGCGCGCCGCTGTTTTTTACGCTCGGTAGAGTCGCATTTTCGCCTGATCCACACCTCGGGTGGTATTAATTTTAAATTAGCACTAAAGTCACTTTGGTTATACTGAGAATACCACATTTTTATGCGTAAATTTCTAGATGATGATGATATAAGATCGAGCCACTAAATTATTATCATAGTTTTAGTGTTTCATTCTATTTTAACTATCGAGTCCACGTAGTTATAGTGGGAGACATCGTTTTCATGATACTTTAACCTAGATAATTCATGTTATTTAGGTCAAAAACAGTTTATTCAGTAGTAGTTATTGTGTATACTCAATTGAAATCATCAAAGAATAAATATCAACATATTTGAACTGTTTAAAATTGTCATTTAACACTGACGGATTATCATAACTTGTTTTAATTTGCACGTGTAAGTGCTTGCTAGCTTTGTGTTGCCTTTACTCGTCTACTTGTTACTGAATTTTAAAAGCATGAGTAAAGTATCTTGATAACTCCATTTTCAATTATTGGTATACTTAATTTATTTTTTAGCAAAAACTCAGATTTGATTGATTTTTAAATTGGCATCGTAATTAGATACAAATATATTACTTAGGGAATTTACTCACTGCAAAGCATAACAGCATTCGAGCAAAATAACAATTTCGCACGACGTTCTCCCACCCAAGCTTGCTTTCATTCGCAAAAATCTACCCCCACATCTGACTAAACAAGTAATATTCATAACATACATGTATATACTAAAATAAATTATCTAAAAATCCTTTATTACTATTTGCCCAACAATACAAAGAGCATAAATTGTTCCGAAACAAATCACGCCACGATTTCAAATCGCATATGTCACTGATTCAACAGGACTTTATTGCAAAAATTAATGAAACCACTATCAAAGGCACACCTGTAACTGGCCAAAATTTCCCACGATATTATCTCTACACAAAACTATTAATATTCTTATGTTTCGTACCAAAAATGCACTAAATAGTTAGAGGAATGACGAGTTTGACGTGTTACATTGTTTTTTGTGTTAATAGAAATGTCGCTTTTGACAAGTTGTCAGTGCATGTCAAGATAACCATGTATTTGATATGCAACGGAGTGCATGTGCGGTGTCGCAGAGGCAACGCTACTATTAGGGAAAGCACTGTGAATGAAAATTATCAGGATAAAGTGCAATAAGTTAATGCTTGAGTAAATGTGATTTTTTAAATTAATAGTCGAATAAGAACTTATTTTCAAAAAAGAAACACCCGCAAAAAATGTTCACTCAGATATTTCGTTTTTTTTTCTTTTAATAAAAATCGCTTCACGCCTCTGAAATGGGCTACCAACTTACTGCAGTGACAATCAACCTAAATACGATTTTTAAATTTGTGCTAAAGTAAGGATATCCTTTATAGAAATAGTTCATTCATGATGTTATTTACATCATGTCTGTAATTATAATTACAGGTACATAATTATTTTAGAACGTGTATTTGAAGTATCAGTTTTTTAATCAGCTTCAATATTCCAGCCTTAGTCTAAAAATCTAGCAAGTACACCACAGTGCGGAACAATAAAAGTATAAAACTTTTTGCACTCACATTTTTACCCTTCCAACGACCGTTTAGCGCACAGTGGAGCCAAAATCGCGCCGTCATTATTTACAACCCTTTCGCTTAAACCCTTAACAACAAACCTTTTTAACATTTTAAAACGTCATCCAACAATAGATGATGTATGTTTTTTTCTGACCTGCCAGGATTACGAGTGGGATTTATAAATGTTTTAATATTTAAAAGATTAGCTTCATGTACCGTATTTTGAGTGTAAGTAAATATTGTAGTTTGAAATGTTTGTGAAAAAGATTTTTGAGATGTTTATTAAACTAGCTTCGAGTCTTTGAAATAAGCAGGATAGACGTTGTTTTAAAATATTTTCCCCTCTTAATACTTTGGTAAGTTTTGTTTTGAATCAATTTCTGTTAATTATTTTTGATTCTTAAATAATGTATGTACACTTTAGTTTATCGACATAATTATCCACACTCCCCAGCAAAAGTATTAAAATTTGTTGCTTAAGGTTGCAAAAGCTTGGGTGACAAGTGTTCATATTTACTTGAGTTCTATACTTAGGTATAATTCTTTATTTTTTACAAATTATAAACGTATGTACATTATGCGGTTCTGATTTAATTCTATTGTTTCAATTACAATGTTATTTAACTCGCTTAAATTACCGCCTGAATTCTATCGATATAAGGAAACGAAACATTACTAGAATGCATATATTAATTATCTAAAAGCCTTTAATTAAATATCAAAACAAGTTGATAAGCCTGAAACAAGCAAATAATCGTGGCTCAAACGAGCCGAGTCCGCAGAATTATGCTCGGTGGCGAGCGACGCCGGCCGGGGGCGCGCGCGCAGCTAGGGGTGCAGCGAGCTAGTGTTGGGCTCGGTATATCGATAGAATAAAAATAAAACACCGAAACTTTTTTTTTACTTTTTACAGATTTATGTACGTGTCTTGTGATATTCTGCTGCGATATAAAGTAGTGAGAGTATTTGTTTTTGTTTTGATTTTATTTGTTTTCTTATGTTCTAGCGTACAGTCTTAGATTGAAAAATATAATTTTACTAAATGAAATGCCAAGAAAAGTTTATTCAATATACAACAAAAATTAACGATACGACACTCACAGAAAAATAGTCAGCTTTAATGTAAATATTATATGGTTTTAAGTCTTACGTACCTAATTTTACACTGTCATCGCTCTAATCCAAAACTTTACAACTTAACTGACAGATCTCTCGATAACATCGATATTCTCATTTCATCGACGTGACATCCCTAACATTCAACCCTTCAACTGCTACACATGTCGGGTAATGCATTCATGGGCTCTCGAGCGTGGCGGCGCAAAGTAACTAAACGGACACACCCCAACCTTATATTTTATTATTTTAAACTGCGACTCATAATTTTCAGATTTGAGCTGCGGAAGGGTTGAGCACCTGTTTAGTATGGGAGATTTCGGAGTAAGTCATTATTATTAGATTTGTTCGGTATTTGGTTTAGGCTTGAATTTTAATTTTGTTTATAAGATTGCGTAGGTACAGATTAAATAGGCTAACAGCTGCCAAGACCGCACTGGCATTATTCATTTTGATTTAGTATCTTCAGGTACTTTGGAACTCTGACCATACAATAAAACAAAATTAAAGTTGACGTAAGCTGTCAGACTGTCGAATTAGTTATGATATTCAATAGTCACAAACCAAACTGTAGCTACGTTACAGAATTGCCTGAAAAATTTTCTGTTCGTTAGTCTTAGATGTTATATTGTGATATATTACTTCGTTACATCACACATACGTAATTTGTATAGTTGTATTTAGGTTATGATTTTTACTCCTATGTGTCAGGTGCCTTGTATTACATTTGTGTGTCTACTCTTGCCTAGTACCTATTTCTTGCCAATTACATGAAGATAGTTGTTCTCATGTTCCTAACTTAAGTACTCATTGTAATTATTTATATGTGCAATAAAGAGGTTAATATACATACATTATTTCACAAAAACGAACTAATCCTTTTTAACTTTTTTGTAACTCGAGGAACCATGACGCAATTTGTCAATATTTGGCGAGAAATTGCCATTGAACTGTGTCGAAAACCATTACGTAGGCTAACGTGGAGAACATTTACCCGATCATCCATGAATGTGATCAGTAAGAGGCGTGAACTAGTTGTTTTAAGTTATATGTTTAATTCAGCGAAAACACTGAAATGTGTCCTACTGAATAAATTTACTATTAAGCATCTATGCGGTAAGAAATACTAAGTACCTATAGTTAAGTTAAACTTTACATCCACCTGCAACTTCAAATAAAAGTTCTTTCTCTCTTTCTCTAATAGGCTAATAGAGCGTGAAAAACTATTTTTATTGCAACCCTTTTATCGATACGCAATAAATTATATCAATATTTGATCAGACACGGATTCGGGCTATTTTTTATTGATCTTTATGACACCGTCACATCTGTTCTTTTTTTGACATGAATTTGTGTTACAATTATAGACGTAGAGTAAAAAATATTAAAAAATATATACGTATGAACATTAGGCCTTTATTCTTTAAATGAAATCGACAGAACATACGAAATGCTACATAGACATAACCATGACTGCTTCACGTTCTGTAGCCACTTCCAGCATAATTTTAGGTATTACGTTAAGAGGTACTACAGTGAAAGTTTGCTAGCCCGTCGTCTGAAATACACTTTATCCTTTTTTTAGTTGCTTCTTCTGCATCTGCCAGTATCTATTGCAAACATTGTATAGGACGTAAGGTAGGTATAACACGGGACACATTGAGCTGAAAAGCAATGACACGTTTGTCTCCTATTAGGTCAATAATTAAAAATTTCAGGAAATATTTTACGAAAAATTTTAAGCAAATATACAGACGGATAGACGGCGACCGCGACTTTGTTTTATAATATGTAGTGATTTACTTAAGTCTAAAATAGCAGCAAGCGTTACTTTTTTTTCACATTTTCCCTGCAACCCTCTTCAGGCAAAGGGGCGTGCCCCACGCAGCCAGTCCTTATAACTGGGCGTCGCGCGCCGCACCCCACAGTGCGTCGCCGGCGCACCATGCAGACATGGTGTGGACATCGGACAGTGGTGTAGTTTGACTTGCAGTTCATGGTGGTCTTGTGGAACTAGTGGGATTTTAATGGCGTTTTGAAACTGGTTGTGTAAAAGTAAGTCAATTTAATTTAGTTTTTTTTTGTCTAACGAAAACGTCGTCCTGAAGCAGATTTATAAATATCCTTAGTGTGTGTGATTTACTTTGAAGTTTATTTGTTTTTCATGGGTATGTAGTTCAGTGCAACTTTAAGGTTTTTTTGCACACACAATGGGTTTGTTAATTGACCATAGGGAATTTAGGGAATCGCGTCTGAGGTGGCACGAGTGCGTAGTAAAATATATCTTGCAATCGGCCTGATTATCGTTTTCAGAGATTATGACGCTTAGGTAGCTTTATTAATACCATTAAGAAGACATACGAACAATTGGCTACCAGTTGTTAGACCAGGGGTACTTAATCTTTTTTTATAAGGACCATAAACTCGTTTAAGTCATGATGTCGCGGGCCACATGCAATAATAATTTTGGATTAAAAAATCACCTGTGTCAAGAATACGGCTTTTTTTGCTTCACCCGTGCGCTATTCTGCCGACGCGTCGCAAATGGGCGCAAAATTTAAAATACCTACTTCACAATTATATTCTCTAACTGCACGTGGGCCAATGGTAAAGGCCTAGCGGGCCACATGCGGCCCGCTGGCTGCAGGTTGAGTATAGCTATGTTAGACGATAACCATCACCCACAGACAGTTAAGTCAGACTGATTACTGATGCGTCGTCACCCAGAGCCTAAACAGTAATGCAAGCTATGCACATGTACTGAAATTAAATTTGAATATTGTCATTTCTTAGACAATTCGACTACAATGACTCACTGAAAATCTAGATATGCATCCATTTTTATAGCTAGAAAGTAAAGACGCCACGGGCCACCAGTAACAGGAATGAAAACTGACGAAAAGGACAAATTTAATAAAGAATAAATTACGTTCACAAATTGCTTAATTGATTTACATATCATGCATATGTAAATATATACAACACGTCTGTATTCCTAAATGGGCTAGGCAGTACTTACTAATCGATACATAGTCAAAACCATGACCATTTTACGTTTCGCAGCAACTTGAAGCATAAATATTTTTAGGTTTTAAGTTCAAAAGTACAGTAATGACAGGATGCTAGACTGTCGCCTACGGGTAGTTTAAACTTTGTTTTAGTAATTTATCAACTCCGCATAATCCATTTTTTTTTAATAGGATAATTTAGTCCCACCATTTTAAATCTTGTCAAGTTTGTATTTCAACTACTTTATCCTTGTCTTACTTTGAATCAGTCAACGATCCAGAAAATCTGCCACGATTACCAAGTCCTCGTACTCAGTATTTAAACTGAGAATAGTTTTTAGGACCACTCAACAAATAAGTAAAACAATAAAATTGTCGTTCAACCCTCATTTGCCCACCGGAGCAATTCGGCCCGGCGCTACAGCAGTCATATTGTAATCACATCATCATTAACTCCAACCGTCACGCTCCGGCTACCGATGGACGCCGACACGTGTCCGTCGCGTGCCGCGCACAGGTGGCCGAAAACGCCCCCGTGGGCATTCGAAGGGTTACCGGGAAATTGTTTAACCAGTTGACTGTTTGAAAATTACACGTATTAAAAGTAAACGTGAGTTTCTTGAACGCTTTCTGTAGTTGAATTACCCACTGGAAATCATCATCATCATCATTTCAGCCATAACACGTCCACTGCTGAACATAGGCCTCCCGTTTAGACTTTCACGAGTACCTGTAGGAAGCGACCTGCATCCAGCGTTTTCCGGCGACCTTTATCAAGTCGTCTCATCTTGTAGGTGGACGTTCTACGCTGCGTTAGCTGGTCCGTGGTCTCCACTCAAGCACTTTTCGACCCCACTAGAAATATTAAGGCGGTATTTAAAAAAAATGTCTAATAGCCTACGTTACGTTTTACAGGACCCACCCTAAAACGCTGTCACAATAAACGCAATAAAGATTTCCTTCGTCGAGCAATACTTTGTCACGAGTAATGACGTATTAAGTTTGTGACAGACCCGGCGAACTTTGTTCCGTCTAAGAGGTTTTTGTTCGTCTGTCGTCATGCTTCGTTTTATATCACATCCCTGGGCACATGATAAAAACTATCCTATATCCGTCTCCTGATTCTAGGCTGTTTCTCTACCAATTTTCAGCCAAATCGGTTCAGCCGTTCTTGAGTTATAAATGCTGTAACTAACACGACTTTCTTCTATTTATATTTATATGGATTTTAAGTTCGTATCTATACTAGACACTTATGTTTATAATTATTGATACTAGCTTCGTATAACAAGACTGGGTGACGATGTATAGTTACAAAATACATTTCGAAATTTATTTGAGAAGTTTCCTTTTAATTTACGACACTTAATGCTTAAGTCAAACAAATTAGGACAACCCCCAAGCGGAAATCACGCACCGGAAGTAGGAAGTGATAAAGTTCAACTGACTTTCTGACTTCCGACTTGATCGCGCCACCTGTCGGCGGGACACGAAACTGCAAACATAGGGGAACAATATTTTACTAAACAACTTCAAAAGAGTAAAGAGTGTAGATGTTGGCTTTGCATTTAGCGTTTCAATATTTTGGTAACGCTGGATGGAAAAATCCAAAAAATAATTGTTATAATATTAGTCCCTGTACCTGTATTCACAAAAGAATTAAGCGGTAGTAGTGTGCCGTGTGGTTTCGGGTTTATAATAACACCTCTCCATTTCTTCCGTGGATGTCGTGAGATGTGACTAAGGAAATAGGCTAGGTAGCAACCTGTCACTATTATTATACTTGCCAACTGAAAACCTAAAAATACTAACACCAGACACCAGGGCTTTGTTCTTAATAATTATATTGTATTGTATGATTCTTTATTGCACATAAAACAATTACATAGAACAATATAACAGAAAAATGATGACTCTAACTAACCACACTTTTCCTCCTTCCAAAGGTAACCTTCGAAATGTTCACCAACGACTTTGACGACTACTGCGACTTCAACGACAGTATCTGCAGCAACGACTCCGGCTTCGAAAGATCCTACAACGACTCTCACGTCACCGTTTCGTCGCTACACACTACTCCCGTCAAGCATGACACCTCAGACCTCGTCTGTGTCACACCAGTCAAACAAGCAAGAAGAAAACTATTCAGCGACTCTTACGAATTCCCATTCCCACATCAAATTGAAGACATAAAGGCCTTTGAAGATAATTTAGAAACCGCTGTAACGTCCACTCCGGTCAAGAAAGAAAGAAAACCAAAAGACCCGAATAAGCCGAAGAGGAAATACGCAAATGGGAAGAACAGAGTCACAAGAAGCAAGAGCCCAACCCAAATTATGAGGATAAAGAGGAATCGGAGAATGAAAGCAAACGATAGAGAGAGGAACAGGATGCACATGCTAAACGAAGCTCTCGACAGACTGAGATGCGTTCTGCCTACTTTCCCTGAAGACACTAAACTAACCAAGATAGAAACCCTAAGATTCGCGCACAATTACATCTTCGCTTTGAGCCAGACTTTGGAATCTCTAGACAATATTAGTTCTGGTGACACAGTGACAGATAACTTAAATGCAACTTACGATAAAGTGCAAAATTATCCAGTTGCCAATGAAAAGGTAGCAAAAGATGCCTTTAGGGACATATTTTCTATAAACAATAAGGCTGAAGATTTTAATAGTGACGGCAGCTATAGAAGTTTCCAAGGATTCAGCAAACCTTTCCCGAATGGTTCTAATTTCATGCAGACTTCTGAAGGGGTACTGATTAACGTCGGGAACGTGACAGTGTCAGTTAACAACAAAGGTGGAAATTGTATTACTTCTACTACAGGCAGTGGGTTCTTTACCCATCCGTCTACGTTTGGGGATGATAGTAACCAGCAAAATTATTACTACCAAAAGCCATACGTTCCATTCGTTAATAGTCCTAATAATATGTACGACACTGCTGTTAATAATGGTACAGGAGAATATTTCAATCAAAAGAATTATGAGATATTCAAGAACGCGTTTGATACGGCTAAGAATAAGAAATACCCTAAAACCGAAGATTATGGAGTGAATTATGGAGAATATACAAATGTTTATGGGTTCAATCAAAGACAAGATTACAGTAGAGTAGATTATAATTATCAGAATAGTTTTTATAGTAATGACCAAAGACTTTACAGGAACTTTTACAACCGACAAGGTATTGTAAACGCTCAAATATGAACGTTGTGTTCTAATTATTGTAAACATGAACTAGTCATTAGACTCTGTATAAAATATCCTTAATAAAATAAATGTATTTAGTCTTAAGTGAAAGGGAACAAGTCAAATCGATTGTGATTTTTATCTAGACAATACTAAAATGTATACAGTTTTTACCAAAGAGTTTCTAGTCATATTTTGGTTTTTAAAAATATATTAAAGTAAATATACAATTTCTAGTTGTTTCATTTAAGTTTATAGTTGATTGGCCACCGTGTGTTGTCCCGTCATAGTACAAGGATCCATGAATATAAATCAAATATGAACAAAAGCCGCTAAAGAGCGAAAAGTTGTGAATGGGAGCACGGACCCCTGCGCAAACGCATTGTTGAAGATCTTTTCAAAATTACCAAGTTACCCTCACTTCAGAAATGAACAAAACTCAACTTTGTCGTACAGACTTAGGGGTGGTTTAGCTGCAAGGATAAACCTGTCAGGGGTGTTTGTAGGGCACCCGTTTAGATTGAGTTGCGAGAAATAATGTTTGCTTTGGAAATTCGTTACGGCCCATTTTGTTGCTTCAATGATTTGGGTGTTATAGAATTACATGTAAAATAATAATAAATGGAATCCTTTGTATTTGTATGTTTGTGATGCTGGATGCAGTGGCCTTGCGCAGTTGCGATTCGAACAGAAGGGAAGAAATGGTTACTTGATCCTTAGGTCACTGATATCATCCGTTGAGTATCGGGTTTACAATAACACTTCTCCATTTCTTTCGTGAATGTCGTAAGAGAGACTGAGAAAGTAGGTATAGATATGCTTTAGGTGACAGGCTAGCTATCTGTCACTTTCATCGATATACAAATACTATAATTTTAAACAAAAAAAAACCGACTTCAAATCTATACTAATATAATAAAGCTGAAGAGTTTGTTTGTTTGTTTGAAC
>BHDV01015177.1:97655-146468 GCA_005406045.1 Adoxophyes honmai
AAAAAAAAAAAAAAAAAAAAAAAAAAAATTAGGTCGAATTGAGAACCTCCTCCTTTTTGAAGTCGGTTAAAAATGGTTACGAAACTTAAAATACTTAGTTATGGTTTTGTCTATGTAGTAACTTTGGCACCTCGGCAAAAGGCTACTCATATAATCGGAATTACAGATGTGGTAGTGGAGGAAAGTTTCCAATTTTCGGAATTCCAGGAAAATGCACAAGAAAAAAAAATTGATCTTGATTCAAAATTGTGAGAAAGGAAAAGCTCCTTTAGCAAAGATAAAAATCTTATGGGAATCTAATGTCTCATGACAATGACCGGACAAATCTATATCCCCATTTCTTTTAATGCTATCGTGTAATTCCTTCTCGCATACCGATTCAATTACAATACATATTATAATTCTAATAGCCGTGTCTAACACATGCAATCAACATTTGTCACACTTATTTGTGATATTTGTTTAGTCATTGGAATAATTAAAAACTAACCGTAAATTCGTCACGGGTTTTCGCGTTCGTCACAGATTGACGACACATCTGTGAGTTAGTTTAACTAAAATTAAAAATTTGTCTAACTTTCATAGAAAAGATGACAAGTTTTAAATGCGTTGGATCAAACTAGTCACTATTTATGCGCGAGTAAATCAGAAATGAAGAGATCCGTAGACCAACAAAAGTCACCGATGTAGCCCAGCGGATTAGCAAGTTGAAGTGGCAATGGGCAGGCCACAGCACGCAGAGCAAATGGCTGATGGGGTCGAAAAGTGCTCGAGTCCACGGACCAGCAAGCGCAACGTAGGATGTCCCATCCAAGATGGACAGACGACTTAATAAATTTCAACGGAACCATTGAGGTACTATTACTATAACTGTGTCGGTTTAGGTACTTAAATAAAGTAAACAAACTTTATGTCAGATTTGACAGGTTAAGAGCGTTTTTTGTTTACTACTCAACTTTTTTCGGATATTCAAAAAGTTCAGCAAAGGAAGGAAACAATAAAAAATATTTTGTTGGTGCCTAAATTTACCTAATACCAGAAACAATCGGAATTAGAACACTAACGTTCATCAGATCAATAAATATATTATGAGGATTTCTTTGCTAAACTATTTGAACATCCGAAAAAAGTTGGGTGGTAAAAAAAAACGTTCTTAACCTGTCAAATCTGACATAAAGTTTGTTTACTTTAATTTAAGTACCTAAACCGACACAGTATAACGTTATTACTAACGTTAGTAGTAATACCTCAATGAACGGAACACGCTGAATGCGAGTCGCTTCCAACAGGTACTTATGGAAGTCTAAAGGGGAGGCCTATGTTCAGCAGTGGACGTCGTATGGTGAAATGATGATGAAGACAATCTTTCATAAAAAAAGTAAAAGCTGTTACCTTTGGTCAATTTGACCCTAAACTATGCATTAAACAACAAACAAGTTATTAATTGCTAACCGTTACATTTTAATATCCGTCACAGGATGTGTTTCCGTTACAAAACACCTTGCATGTCACGGATTTATTTGGGTCAGGAATGATTTGATTCAAACAAATCTATACATAAATGCTTCCATCACGTCTTTATTCTCAAGTGGGGTAGGCAGAGTACACGAAACGTTACATGGTCAAAACGATGTCTTATTCGCGCTTCGTAGCCACTTTAGCATAATTTTAGGTTTAAACTTACAAAGTCACTCTGCAGTGTCGATACACATTTCCGTAAGAAACGACATTCTAGGTAATAGGTTTAGGTATAATTTAGGCGACAGGCTACACTATTAGGCTCACTATTTTACCGCTTCCATCTGTTGTTGAACCTAAAATTACGCCAGTCACTATTAATGACTATTTTGGGTGTTTCCAGGTATTTGATGATCTTGACTGCTACTCACCATAAGAAGCTGACTGTATGTATGTATAAAGCTAATTTCAACCAAAAACCGTCTCGTCAGCCTTGCCTAATGTAATTAAAGCCACCCTCAGCGGTTAGCTGGTAATCCTGGCTGCCCCCGCGCAGACGTGTAATAACAATCCTGCTCAAATAAATGGTTTCTAGTTTCTGTCATTTGCTATTGAATTAAACGCGTGTGGTTGTAGGGCAGGAGAAAAGTTTATGATTTAAGATTTTTGTTTCTATCGAACAATTAACGACCTCTATCATGAATGATGCTTGCAAAGTTGGCTGCTGGTATAGGTACAAGGGCGGTTCATTATTTGGGAAAAACATAGGTAAAATAAGTGTAATTAGGTTTTTTAATTACCTTAATTGCTGCTTTGATTAATTACAGGCAATTTTCACAAATACGTTGTGTTGTTACCTTATCGAAATGTCTCGCTGATTTTTTTTACCAACTGTTACTCTAATTTGGAACTAGGGCGAGCAAGTTATGTTAAATAAGTTAAAAATAATGTCCAATAATTCGACTATCCATCAAAACGAAATATAAAATCATTGAATTACCCCATTAAAAGTTAAAACACCCCAAACCATTACTAAAAAAACCAACAAACTAAAATTACCAATTTAATCCTACCGTTGCTTTTGTCGCTACCATCGCGTGCCAAACAATCTTAAATACCCTTAAGTACAATTAAAATGGACTTTAACACAACGTGATAAGATACAGTACACATGATTTACTACCGTGGTTTTTACTATCTCTGGTTTAGTTCACATTTTGTCCACGTCACATTTTAAGTTTGTTTTTCTCTATTAACTTAGCGGACTGAGCAAATAAGTAGGAAACTGGATGAATATTAAACAAGACAAACAGACAGACAACGAGGCAATTAGCCCCGGGCTGGACGTACATGTGTTCTAGTTAGCTTTGTTAAGTACTTTTTATTACTAAGGGTTGGTTTTGGGGTTTGTTTAACCAACCTGGAGATCACCATCATCATCAAGCTGTAACAGGATATAAGTTATGTGTAATGCTAAGTACGCACTTTGAACGAGCATGACAAATTTTCTACTCTCGCTTCGCATCTACAGAAATCCTTATCCTTACTAATATTATAAGTCAGAAAGTGAGTTTGTTTGTTTGTTTGTTCCGCTTTAACGCCGTAACTACTGAACCGATTGCTTTGAAATTTGCAGACATAAAGATAGAAGTCCGGATTAAATAATCCTACTTTTTATCCCGGAAAAAATTGATGTTCCCGAGGGAAAACAAAAATTTTATAGTTTGCTTGATAGATCGATATCAATCGATGATAGATCGATATCAATCGATGACCGATCGATAGATGATAGATCGATGGCGCTGTGTGTCGTTTGAAACGAGAAGTTTTCTTATACTTAGTTGTGCTCTATACCGCAATATAACCGAGTTCCACGCGGGCGAAGCCGCGGGCGGAAAGCTAGTAATAAATACATTGCAAATGGGCAGGCTTTATAAACCTGAGAAGAATGTAATTATCTGCTGCTCAGATAAACTTACTATTAGTGCTTAATGCGAGCTACACACATAACGATATGTCGTCGATTTCTCATTCACACATCATCGTACTTAGTTAAACATTAAACATTAAACTACCGTGAGACTCACTCATCTTATAAAATACGGATAACTCACGTTATAAATCGAGTTTAGTTCGACATGTTTCGGGCTAATTCGCGCAGTGCGCGTTTGGCATCAGCAGCCGCCGCGGCTCCTAGATGAAGGGCTACGAATTAGCCCGAAACATGTCCAGCTAAACTCGATTTATAACGTGAGTTATCCGTATTTTATAAGATCGTAGTTAAACGGCGCAAATTGGACTGCACAGATAAGTTACTATGATAATAAATTATGTATATGTTTAGCCCGCATAAGTGATCCTATACTATATTTGCTTGTACTCTGATGGACCACTAACGGTTCTAGCCATCTAGGATATTAATAAAAAAAATTGCTCCAACTTTCCTTCACAAAACTGCGAAATTCTTCAATTAAACAAAATGAACTACCCGTTTGGACTTAAAATTATGCCTCCTAATTTTTTTTCACATTATTAGGTATATACTAGCTGTGCCAGCGACTTCGTCCGCGTGAAATAGTCATTTTGGGCATTACCTTTTTTCGCAATAAAAGGTAGCCTATGTCCTTTCTCAGGGTCTAAAGATTGTCTGTGCCAAATTTCATCAAAATCGGTTGAGAGGCTAAAGCGGGAAAGCGTAACAGACAGACAGACAGACAGAGTTCCTTTCGCATTTATAATATTAGTAGGGATCTAAAGTTCTGCAGTGCCATAGCGATTTATGGGTCTAAATACCCCATGGTATCACCATAACGGTGGCTAAGTAAAAGTAATATTCATAACGATTAGCCCCCTCGCGATAGAATCGATTCTGTCACCGCTAATGCCGGCAGATGAATCGATGCCACAAATTGGCCGAACGAATTATTGTTTACTTTGGGCTTTGGCACAACGTGGTATGGTATGACGTGGAATAAAAATGAAAATATTCTGTAGTCTATGTAAATATTATAAGTACTTTTAAGTAAATTTCATTTAATAATAATTATTACATACATATACATATACATTTGATTACGGTATTTACGATCTTTATTCCTAAATGTGGCCCATAGACAAAGCCACTTGTAGCGTAATTTTTAGGTATCAAGTTGGATAAAAGACGTAAAATAGATAGACACTTAGACAGATGTGATAGATTGCTAATCTAGCACTTCTTACGACTATTTCCTCAGTCACTTCTTACGACTTCCAAGGAAGAAAACGGAGAAGTGTTAGGCGCAGCGCAGACGACAGTGTTTTGTGCAATCGAGTCTGCGCAGCAATAAATTCTCTGAATGGCGCGCTGACAGTTTCCACGAAACTCTGAATGGAAATTCCTGGAAACTGTCAGCGCGCCATTCAGAGAATTTATTGCTCCACAAACTCGATCGCACAAAACACTGTCGTCTGCGCTGCGCCTTTTCTAATCCGACACCAAACTGGAATCAGAAGTGGAATCAGAGTGCGCTAATAAAAGAACAATATTACCTACAAACTAAAAATTGCGTACATCTTCCCATTTTGTTTGCCTTCTCTTCAACCATAAACACTTCAAATTCCACCAACTATACTCAATTAAATACTAAAGGAAATCCCACCTAATCTTGCTGCAAATATAGTCCAATACACCACCGATAGTCACAGCAGTGGTACCAAGTTAACTAGAACGCTGATGCAACCAGAAAAGGACTTAATTTTCTGTGCTTCAAAAGTGAAAGCGATGGTTTGTGTAATAGGGTTGGTAAATTTTCAAACATTGTAACATTTGGTACTCTGTATCCCAGCCACTCGAGATTGATTGAAACTAGCAGTAGCTTTGTGGGTTGTTTGGAGAGATAATAACTGACGTCATGGTAAGAGCGCATCTGCACTTTTAATTATACTTTGGAAATCGTTTGGTGGAACATTGGAGTATTGCACTTGGCCGTGAAGCTCGCAAGTGGGAACAGGTTGTAGATCATTCATCATAGTAAAAGCGAAAGGCATGATATTTTACATGTATCAACTGCAATAATAGTTAGTTACGTGACTGCTGCAAACGTAGTTTATGAAATGAACCCGAAAGATGTCGATGAAAAGGTAGTTGATGAATTTCGTAAAGAATCACGAGTATTTTAGTGTCTAATTAAGTACAGTCGCATATCTGCCGTGTCCTGACAAAACACTGTAACTTTAAAATGTCGATTTTTCAGGAAACGCAAAAATCTTTTTATTTTGTTTTTTGACCATAAATCCGCTAATTTTTATCCAATTATGTTGAAATTTGGACATATCATTGATAATGTGGTACTTATTGTATCCAAATCATAAAACACAATTAAAAAGCTATTTTAAAAATGTTTCCAATACTACTAACATTTTCATATAACCCTATATGTAACCCTAGGGTGTTTTGCAGTGTAACACTACACAACTACACTCTAACAGTACAAGTTTCAGACAGATAAGTTGAAAATACAGCTATTTAGATAATTTCTAGTGATAAACGGAAGAAAATTGACCTTGCAACCATGACACTCACTTCAAAAAAGGTGTAGGATTGTCACGGCAAAACACTGTAACTCGGGACAGCTGCCATAGCGGTCACCTAAAAATGCCCAGATTGTTTTGGCAAAACACTGTGTCTAGTAAAGTTACAGTGTTTAGTCGAAACAAGACCCTCTGTTTGAACAGTTACAGTGTAAAGTGCTTTGGGGTTTTTCGTTGATTTTGGTACAAATTAAGTAATGTTACATGTCTATATGGATATAGACCCGAAAAGCTCATTTATTGATGTTACCACAAAACACTGTAACCGCCATTACATTGTTTTGTCGTGACACGGCAGATATAATGCATGTTTTTACTTAGATATACATACATTATCACGTTTATATTCCTAGAGTACCTAAAGCTGACAGCAGAAAAGGCATGACACTATATCATAACTAATACACTCACAAGCAACCATGACTCTCATATTAAACTACCCTTTAAACACGCAATTAGCCAATAAGCACTTAGTAATAAGCCTAACGGTTATAAGTCACGTGCGAGTCACGCGCAAGTCACGTGCGTGAGTTTACACCGCATGGGTTGTTAAAATGATACGCTTAAACTGTTGTTTTTTGACACGGGGTGTTATTTTAGGTGTTTTATTGAATCAGGCGTTATTTCGAGGAGGTCCATGATAATGAACAATAACTTTACGTAACTACATGCATACATCATGTCTGTATCCAAAACTAAGGTAGGCAGAGCATAAGAAACGGTAGATGGACAAAACCATGACTATTTCACATTTCTTGGCCGGTTCTAGGATGTTTTTTTAGGTTTTCAGTCGGCAGGTATAATAGAGGTTGCTAACCTGTCGCCTAAAACTATCTTAACCCATTTCCTTTTATGACATCCACGGAAAAATTAGAGAGATGTTATTCTAAACCCAACACCGCACGGCAACTTAGTAAACTTGAAACCTCACGACTAGTCCAAATAAACAAAATATCAATTCGCTAAAAAATGATCCCACGACCTCTTACAATTGATGAGTGGTAAAACGATCCTAAACAAACTTTCGCACGATAAAAATTAACCCTAATTCTCACAGCTTTTTAAATACCATGTAATTGTCACATTATCCCACTTGAGGTGACCCGTGTCACTAATAGTCATAAATGGCACGAGTGACAAAGTGCTAAGTGGCACGATTGCTGATTCAAGTGTCGGTTTAGGCGAATTTGTCGGATGAGTATGTTTATTAGTAGCATGGGAAGCGAGGATTCTGTTTTTTACACGCCCCAGAAAGAAAGAAAAAACGTACGTAAATAAAACACTAAATTCGTCGTTATTTTTAACCTACAAATGAAAGTTCTGTTTTCGCTAGGATATTTATGCACTTACAATCATACAAATACAATCACGTCCAGGAGCGGCAGCTGAAGCGGCCGAAAAACTAAAAAGCACAAAATACAGAGGTCTCGGCCCAGAATACCTTTTCTTACCATTCGGGGTCGAGACCTTAGGTCCGTGGGGTCCCAGCGCCACCAACTTAATAAAAGAGCTCTCCAAGCGGCTGGTTGATGCAACCGGAGACCGAAGAGCTGGCAGCTTCCTCGCTCAACGCATCAGTATTGCGATACAGCGAGGAAACGCTGCCAGCGTCTTTGGAACCATGCCTCGGGGGTGCCCATTTTTAAATATATTTTAGATTTAAGTTTAGTTTTTAAGTTAGTTGTATGTAATTTTAATTGTTTTTGTTTTGTACATATTTGTTCTGTAAATAAATTACTACCATTATCACGTCTACGTTCCCAAATCCCCATTTGCATAGGTAAATCATAAGAAACGTAACTCGGAATAACAACGACTATTTCACGGTTCATAACCACTTCAATAATTTTAAGTCTTTTACAAATTAGAGAAGATAAATAAAATAATGACATTTTATTTGATGCACTCATTCAGAAAATAACTGGGATGATTTCACTTTGAAAATAAAACAAACGAAATAAATGTAAATGAGAAGGTACGTAATCAATATAGAGAACCACATAAAAGAAAACAATGATTTAGCAATCTGCTACGGCGACTAAAACTCTAGGTATTTGTACTTACCAACCAAATTCAACCATCCATTCAAATGCATTCAAACCTAATCGATCTCCAACTTTCCATGCAATCAACCGCACAATTTCCCCACATAAAAAGCTCTTTCACCGAAAAATGCATTTTTTGATAAAAAGCCGTTTTTTTGATAAAATTCGGCATGAATGCATTGCATTGTGCAGCGACAGATGGCAGGATAAGGGTAAACGGTTTGACACCACGACAATCGGTCAAGAGAACGGCGGTTGTGTTGTGCGCGGATTTATGTAGTTTTACGTAGGGTGCTCATTACATAGACTGGTAGAAGTGTGAGTCCAGAGATTACTTATAAAGTTAGTGATTAATTTTCCAAGTAAAACTACGTGACTTACGTAAAACTCCATTTAAACTAGTCATTTGTAAGTATGGGGACTTCCCTGATTCCTAATAAGCGAACGATTTCATTTCAACGAATACCCTAGAAATCCAAGCATAATACACTACTCGCTAAGTTGACGAATGTCAGACGAATACGATAGTGTACAATTGTGTAGGTACATAAAGGCATTTTGGCTTTCTTCGTCAAACTTCATCATTTTTGCTGTCGGCTTTTGCGGCCGAGTTAAAGGGCTTTGGCACACCGCGAAATTGCGAGTACGAGTGCGTACCGTTGTTCGGACTTTAGCCAGAATTCGCGAGTAGTGTAGATGTAGAGGAAGCATTACAGGTTAGTAATCGTGTAAACTAAAGAATGAGCGAAATAAATGATGGTTTATTGTTGTAATTTATTTTGGGGCTTTATTATGTTCATAAATACCTACGTTAGTCGAGTTAAAACAAGATGAACGAAGAAAAACAACAATAAATATAGAAGCAACATACAATCACGTTTGTGTTCCCAAAATGGGCAGAGCACACGAAACATGACGTAGATAATTCCATAACTACTTCACACTTCGCAGCCACTTTTACACCACATTTTAGATCCACAGATAGAAGAGGTATAATAGTAAAAGTTATTTACTGCCTGTCGCCTGTAGCATAACTAAATCAGTATCTCTTATGACATCACGGAAGAAATGGAGAGGTGTCTATCCCGACGTCTCACAGGAGAAACTACTAAGTACCAATAACACTTATAAAAAAAATTCGGCAGCAGCACACCCAGGCTCTCATAAAATAAATAATTTTGATGATGATCATGTTACACAGATATCAATTCACAAGTCTGTCAAATTCTACCATACCATACGTTCTGAGAAGTTTCCGAAATGTGTCAGACGAGGTAAGTGAAACCAATCTCCCGAAACTAAATTACTATGACACACCGTTAAATGGTTTCCATAAATAAATACAAACAACTGCGCGGGCGCCGGCGGCGTGACCAATGCACCAATAACGTTCATTTCACGGCCATCAGAAGCTAATTGGTTAAATATTATGTCATATTGGAAATGGTCGTGGTATTTATCATAGTTGTCATTTTTTTGATAATTTTATTCTGATGCATGAGCTCTTTCCATTCCAATATGAGAATAGTGTCCTTTTTCATCCAAATTTTGTAAGATCCTTGTGGGCGTACCTCATACAATTTTTATTGAAAGTGGTAGTGGTAACACACCCTTTGTCATCTTATTAAATCAGTAAGAGCTACGAAATTTCTGGTAACTTCTGACTATTTGAATGGAGATTGACTTTAACGTTTTTTGTAAAACTTTCTTGAAATTTTCGTTTTACTTTTTGGAAACACTCCTGAGATGTATGGGTAGTTATAAATATTGTTTATTATTGTATGTCAAAGGTTGAGGGTAGTTTTATCATTCTTTGTTCGGCAATACAGCTTGAGAGCAACGGACGTCTTTTATTGTGTTCCCTGGTCCAGATTCCGCCCTACAGCAGATATTCTTCAGTGGCGACGAAAAGTGATTTGTTATTCACGCGTGTGTTATTTGTGAACTAAAATAACAAGTACAAGTGCATTACGAGCGCGAACAATGTCGGTGGGAAAGATTGCGTCATTCGATGTGCACAAAGACAGTTGGGATTTGTACATTGAACGGTTGGAACAGTATTTTATTGTTAATGATGTTAAAGAAGCAGTGAAAGTAGCTACATTGATTACGGTGATCGGCAGTGAGGCGTACGAGCTAATGGTAAATTTATGTACGCCGGACAGACCCGCCGCTAAAACTTATATTGAATTAGTGACAGTGATGAAAGCGCATCTACAACCTAAACCTAGTATATTGGCCGAACGGTATAAATTCAGGCAGCGGAGGCAAACGGCGCAGGAGAGCATCGCAGAATATGTAGCCGCGTTAAAAAAACTGTCAATGACTTGCAGTTTTAACGCGGGTAGCGAGTTGACGGATAATTTACGCGACCAATTCGTATGTGGGTTAGCTAAGGATGACGTCAGACAAAGGCTGTTTGCTGAAGACAAATTAACGTTCGAGTTGGCCTTCAAATTGGCTGTAACGATGGAGACGGCTGTGACGAACGCGGCGGCCGTTGATACTCGGGACGGAAGGCGCGGCGGTGGCGCAGCGGAGCTGTGCCTTTTGTCAACGAATAGGATGGACAGGGGCGACGTCAAGGCGACCGGGAGGACCAGGATGTCGGGAGATGCGCGCGGAGTGCGCGGCACTACCTACGCGGGCGGCGGGAGCGCGCGCGAGGCGACGCGGACATCAAGGGGAGCTGGGAGCAGTGGCGGAGGCGGCAGCCGCGGCCGGCAGCTCGCGACAGGCGGGTGTACGGTGTGCGGCGCACAGCACGCGGCAAGCACTTGCAAGTTCCGGGTGTACGTGTGTCGGGTGTGTAATCGCGAAGGGCATTTGAAGAAGATGTGCCCCAGATTACGTAACGATCAGCTGTTCGCTGTCTACGAGACCGCACCAGGTCAACAAATGATCAGTGGTGATAGCGAAGGCAGCGACGAGGTATGCATCGACAATTTTTCATTGGTTTGTAATTTTAGTCAGTACCCACCATTTTTAGCAAAGATCAAAATTAATGATATTTAAGTATTTAACAATGGAAATCGATACTGGTAGTAGTATATCATGTATAAGTTATGATTGTTATAAGAAACATTTTGCGAGTTGCGAATTGCATAAAAACGATCTCACTTTGTATTATTATACAGGAGAAATGACGCGTCCGGTAGGCAAAATTATGCCTACCGTACGTCACAAAAATTATGTAAAGAAATTAGATTTGTATATCATTGAAAGTGGGAAAACTAACTTGTTGGGTAGACAATGGTTGAAAGAACTCAATATACAACTTCCAATTAGCGTTAGCGATGTTTCTTGTAATAGTTTACGAGAAATGTCATTCAATTTGGATGCTTTCAGTTCCAGGTTTAAGTCAGTGTTTGAAGACGGTCTGGGCCGGTTCACGGGCGGCCCGGTGGGGTTCCGCCTGCGCGCGGACGCGCGGCCGGTGTTCTTGCGCGCGCGCCCGCTGGCCTACGCGCTGCGCGAGCCGGTGGAGCGCGCGCTGGACCAGCTGGTGCGCGACGGGGTGCTCACGCCGGTGCACACTTCTGATTGGGCTACGCCTATCGTGCCAGTCTTGAAGAAAGATGGCACTATACGGGTTTGTGGTGACTTTAAACTTACTTTGAATAAGTTTCTAGAGGTGGATCGTTTTCCTTTGCCTAGGGTAGAAGATTTGTTGACGAAGTTACACGGGGGGCAGAAATTCACTAAGTTAGATTTGTCACAGGCTTATGCGCAGTTTGAGCTTGACGACTCTAAGCGGTATGCCGTTATTAACACTCACAAGGGTTTGTTTAGGTATGAGAGATTGATTTACGGTCTCGCGTCGAGTCCAGGCATTTTTCAACGAAAGTTAGAACAGTTATTCGCAGACATGCCCAGAGTAGGCGTTTTTCTGGATGATGTCATTATTACAGGCCGCAATGAGACAGAACACTTAGATACGTTGACACAGGTATTCGAAAGATTGCAAAAATATGGACTTAGGATAAAGAAACAGAAATGTACTTTTTTCGCAGATTCAGTTACCTACTTAGGCTTTGTTATTAGCAAAGAGGGAGTGCATACTTGCCCAGATAAATTAGAAGCGATAGAAAAAGTACCAATACCGAAAAATGTTTCAGAATTACGATCTTTTCTTGGTCTAGTAATGTATTATGCAAAGTTTGTGCCCAATATTAGTACCTTGTTAGCGCCATTGTATTATCTTCTTAGAAAAGAAGTAAAGTTTATCTGGAATGAGGCGTGCGATCGTGCTTTTAATAAGGTGAAGCGACTTCTAATGTCGAGTGAAGTGCTAGCTCATTACTCGGGGGAGCTACCGCTGATCCTGACGACGGACGCGAGCAGCGTGGGCGTGGGCGCGGTCATCTCGCAGCTGACGCCGCGCGGCGCGGGCGCGGCGGCGCAGGAGCGGCCCGTGGCGTACGCGTCGCGCGCGCTCAATTCAGCGGAACGCGCATACTCGCAAATTGAACGCGAGGCGTTATCTATTATTTTCGGTATTCGGAAATTTCATCAATATCTGTTCGGTAGAAAATTTATTTTGCGAACCGATCATAAACCCCTAGTTACTATATTCGGCGACAAAGCGGGCATTCCGGTCATGGCGGCCAGTAGGATGCAGCGTTGGGCGGTGCTACTATCCGGGTACAATTATGACATAGAATATGTACGTAGTGAGAAAAATGCTGCAGATGCCTTGTCGAGATTACCGGCGGGACGGGAAGCAACTGTAGGGAAAGAAAAAACGTACTTACGTAAATTTTGTGCAAAATTTTCTTCCAATAACTCGTAAAATCATCAAACAACATACTTTTAAAGACGAAGCCTTACAGAAAGTCGTACTTTATTTACAATCGGGATGGCCCAATCATCAGACAGATGAACAGATTAAACCGTATTTCAATCGAAGGTGGGAGTTATATTTAGACATGGGTTGTGTAGTGTGGGGTTACAGGTTAATAATACCTAGTGCACTTCGAAACGAGGTACTTAAAGAATTACGCGTGTATTGCGCGTAGTTACGTGTGGTGGCCAGGGATCGACGCGGACATCGAGCGCAGCTGCCGCGAGTGCGGCGCCTGCGCGGCGGAGGCGCCGGCGCCCGCGCGCGCCGCGCCGCGGCCCTGGCCGTACCAAGCGGAGCCATGGTCGCGCTTGCATTTCTTAGGTCCTTTTCAAGGTAGAACTTTTCTAGTCCTGATAGATGCCAGTACTAAATGGTTAGAAGCATTTTCAATGCAAACGACTGCGGCGGGGTCGGTGATAAAAGTGTTAACGGAAACCTTCGCGCGGTTCGGTTTACCTAAAGAAGTAGTATCAGATAACGGCCCACCCTTTAATAGCAAACAGTATAGTGATTTCATGACCAACAATGGCATAAAAACTACATTTTCAGCGGTGTATCATCCCGCCTCCAATGGGGCTATAGAAAACGGGGTTAAGCTGTGTAAAAGAGCAATTAATAAATAATAAATAAAATAAAAATAAAAATGATTTATTTCAGGCAAAGACCCATATACAGTAAAATCTAAAGTAAAATTAAAGTAAAATCAAAAATAAGCAAGAAAAATAATAACAAATGTCTGGCAGCACTGCGTAAAGACCATCACCTAATTTTTCCAGTGATGATCTTTACCCAATGCTTTGTCATGGGGCAGTCTAGACGCGCAGCAAGCATACTCAGGATGGTGTTGGAGCTGCCGCGCACTCTGCTCAACAGAGACGCTACCCTCTTCCTTCTGATGGCGTGGAAGCCGTCGGTGCGTGCCTCAGCGAACATACGAAAATTAAAAAAGCCTTAAGGGACGGATGTGATATTGACACGGCTCTTCAAGCCTATTTAATGACGTACAGAAATGTAGAACATAGTACGACTGGGGCTTCACCAGCTATGCTTCTACAACGAAGAAATCTTCGTAATAGGTTGGATTTATTAAGAGGAGATCGTGAGGTCGAAAATCGAGTTCGCGAGGCACAGCAGCGCCAAGTGCAGTACGCGGGCGGCTCCGACAGGAACATGCCAGTAGGCAAAGAGGTCTGGACTCGAAATTATGGTCAAGGGGAGAAATGGCTTAGCGGGAAGGTGAGTGAAAGAGTAGGATCTCGTAACTATGTTATAGCAAGAGAAAACGAACCACCTTTAAGAAGACACATCGATCAAATAAGAGATCGTTGGCAAAGTGCGTTAGAGTTACCACGCCCGGAAACAACCGCGGAACCTAACGCAGCAGCAGCGCCGAGCGTGAGCACCGCGCCGCCGCCGCCGCCCGCCGGGGCGCCCGCGGCCGGCCCCGTGCTCCGGGCACGGCCAGTTAGACCCCCGGACCGTTATGGCTTTGTATAGTTAGACTGTTGTTTAGTTTTAGTTTTAATTCAATAATTAGCTATAAGATACCTTGCATTCCTTAGTTAAGTTAGTACTTAAGTATAGTTTTAGTGGGAGGGTGAGATGTATGGGTAGTTATAAATATTGTTTATTATTGTATGTCAAAGGTTGAGGGTAGTTTTATCATTCTTTGTTCGGCAATACAGCTTGAGAGCAACGGACGTCTTTTATTGTGTTCCCTGGTCCAGATTCCGCCCTACAGCAGATATTCTTCAACTCCATTATCTACTAGCACAATGCAAGCAACAGGGCTTAAGAAACATGAAATCGTGGGTTTGAATTTCGATCGCAGCCGAAACTCAGAAAATTACCAAAATAACACCAGACAAATCATAAAATAATTCTGTTTACTCACATGTGTGGCTACTGGCTAATAGACATTTAACAGTTTTATCAACAAGTGTCAATGTTGTATCAGATGGTACAAGCCGTAAGTTGGTAATTCGCGACACACCACCGGCACGCGTTGCCGCTTGAAGCCACGTGCCCCAACGGTTGGCGTCTAATTTGCCAGTGATTGTAAATTTTTAAGCTTTTTCGGTGCAGTGGTGTAATTATCTAACTTAAAAAATAAACTTGTCGAGGTTCAACTTTAAGAAAGAGGTCAACCGCTGAATCCAACTCGGTTGGGCAGCGTTCGGGAAACTACGCAATGTCTTTTCATCCGATATACCTCAGTGCCTCAAGAACCTTTAATCAGTGTGTGTTGCCAATGATGACTTACGGCACCGAAACGAGGTCTTTCACTATCGGCCACATCTTAAAGCTCAAAGTCGGTCAAAGCAATGGAGATGGCTATGCTCAGGGTATCTCTACGTGATCGAATCAGAAATGAGGTGACACGTAGACGAACTTTAATCATCGATGTAGCCCACCGGATTGGCAAGTTAGTCATAGTCGATGGGATCGAGAAGTACTCGACTGGAGACAACGGACCAGCAAGCGCAGAGTAAAAGGCGTCCGCGTTCAAGATAGACAGACGACGCTGGATGCAGGTCGTTTCCAACAGATACTTATGGAAGTCTAAATGGGAGGCCTATGTGCAACAGTGGATGTCTTATGGCTTTAATGATGATGATGATGAAATTTGACTTTAAAATACTCACGGAATTTTGCTATAAAATTTGTCCACGGCTCATTGTATGACACTTCTGTATTAATTTCGTCATGGATCAGTCTCATAATGAATTCATCATAATCAGGTCTAAGTGTTGTATCAGATCGCATAACCAACAAGCACAGTGTAATTCGTGGCACACGCCGGCACGCTTTACCACTCGATGACACGTGTCGTTAGCACCAACAGAACAACGTCGATCCTGTTAGGCCAATATTAGTGTTGAAAACGAACTTAGCCAGTTGGCGGAGGATGGATTATCTACATACATCACGCCTGTATTCCCAAACGGGGTAGATAGAGTGTGTATCTACACGAAACCATAATCATTTCACGTTTTCAGCCAATTCTAATGTATTTTAGGTTTTAAGTTAAGTGGTCCAATAGTGACAGGTTGCTAGCCTGTCGCCTAAATTATACTTTAACCTATTTTCTTATTCGTCTCATTCGACACCCACGGAAGAAATGGAGAGGTGGTATTCTAAACCCGACACCATGGCATACTAAAAAAAAACGGTCAATTTTTACAGGACGGGAGCGGTCTCTCTTGAGGACTAAATTATATTGTTATAATATGGTATATGGACTAAATAATTTCATGAATGTTGGGTTTTCGCCGTGTAGTCTCGAGTTTAGGATTACACCTTCCCATTTCTTCCGTAGATGTCGTAAGAGGCGTCAGAGGAAATCGGTGTAGGTATGCTTTAGGCGACATGCCATCTGTGATAGGTTTCTAGGTATACCATAGAACATAATTTATATTTGAACTGACTGTTGTGTATTTAACAGATCGATAAAACAAGTAGCACATCAAACGGAAAGCCATCATTGACACACCAAAACTACATCACTAAATCACAAACGAAATAAAGTCAACCGACTCTTTTGTAGCAAACACAAACTTAATTCTACCATCGCCGGGGGCGCTAGTATCAACGAATCCTTCTCATTTTACTATTAAATAGGGGTAGTTTTTATATTTCACAACTGTGTGCTTAAGTTGGTTTTAGTTGACGTCACCTGGTAGGGTGCTATTGTGTGCACCCTCCGAAGTCTCCCTACATGGAGAGCTGAAATATTTAATTACTGTATTTCGACTGATTTGCTACTAGTAATGGTGAATTTATGTTCTTGGATAGAGGAGAAACTATTTCGTGAATGATGGAACAGTTTGATTAGAAATACATTTCTGAAAAAGTACTAATGTTGAAATATCTCAAAAATTGTGGCATTCTTACAAATATATTTTTTATATTTGGTAGGTGGCTTGACCACCCATCTCCCCTTTAAGGTTTTTACATTTTACCACTTTTCTCTCTCCGTATCTCCCAAGTAGCACAGATAGCTGCTTATCAGCTGAATAACGGATTCCCATAACGCTTAAGGTTGAATAATAATTCACATTTAAGAGTTATAAGAGCTGTATATGGGTGTAAATAGCTCTTATAACTCTTAAATGGGCACAAATTATTCAGCTAAAAGTTCACATAGCTGGTTAAGAGCTGCATAACAGCGATTTAACGGTGTTATAAGGGTTCACAGCTGAATAGCAGCAATTTAACAGTGTTATAAAGGGTAACGGCAGTACTCTGAGCTGAATATCGGCTGACTAAGGGGTGACATGTTACTATTTATTCAGAAAATATGTCACAAGTACGCTCTAATCGGGAAATAAGACGCTTAAAATTGAGTCTGAAGTTAGCAACGCAAAGTGCTAGTTTAAGTAAATGGTCCAGTTCTGTCATGACAAACACTTTACGTTTCGTGAAGGAAACTATTGATTGCATATGGCGGAAAGATATTCAGCATTTAATCGTTTACATCTATCGTTTTACATACTAAATATAAGAGAAAAATATTGGGAATTAAATTTTACTGCCAATATATGTACATGTTATCTAAGAAAATTTTTGTGCGCCACGATAATATTCTGTTTTAAATTAGTTTTGTGATATAAATAAACCGTAATAAAAACTTGACTTAACAATTTTTAGTGTTTTTATAACATTTACGAATTACCAAGTTATTATTATAATATTATCAGGTAAACACTACTGTAATAGGTTGCTAATTAATTCGTAAAACATCATAAAAGTTGAAAAATAGTTCAAAGTATTTATAGGTTATTACAACAAAATGGTGGTTCACTTTAAACAGCGACGTGAACGCTTAAAACTTTTATATTCAGCTAAAGAATGATTAATAACTCACTAGTGAACTAGTAATAAGCAAAAAGCTGAATATAATGTCACATCTGACCTGTATGCAGCTATAAGCGACTTTGTTTAGTTTTAATGGTTCACAAGTTCTACTTTTAGCCATAAAAGCTATAAAAGCTGAATAGCGGTATACCTGCTCAGCAATAAGCTGTAATAAGGGCCACATTTTATCTATTATACAGCTAATTACTTCATAATAGTTCACATTTGTTCCCTTAATGAGTCAGTGTAATAGGAGTTCACAAATACCTTGTTATACATCAATTGGCGTAAATTTACCCACTAAACAACCCTTATTACGACTAAGGCGGTAGAAAACGCTAGAAGCTGAATAGAGTCGGTGAAAATATACCATTATGACACTCTTAGCGTATTAACGGTGGTTTTGTAGATCTTAATGCAGCTCTTAACCCACTTACGCTGTTTAAGTAACCACTGAAAGCTATTATGCAGCCGTAGGATCACCAGTGTAGTCTTAAAAAGGTCTTATTACGCTCAGGGTGTCAAATGTCACTAAATGTGAGTCAAAAGTGAGCTATCTGTGCTACTTGGGATACCACGTCTTGGATCATGTCATGATCATGAGCGAGAGCGAGGAGAATTTATTTAGGTACTTAGTAATTTTACTAATTAGTTATTTTCCCTGTAGTATCGGTTTTAGAATAACACCTCTCCATTTCTTCCGTGGATGTCGTAAGACGCAAGTAAGGAATTAGGTTAAGTTAGGCGCTGCGCAGACGACAGACTTTTATGCGAACGAGTCTGCGGAGCAATAAAAACTCTGAATGGCGCGCAGAGAGTTTCCATTCAGAATTTTTATTGCTCCGCAGACTCGATCGCACAAAAGTCTGTCGTCTGCGCAGCGCCATTAGGTATATTTTAGGCGACAGGCTGGCAACCTGTCACTGTCACTGTTATATTTCTTATCTAACTAAGAACCAAAAATTATGCTGAAAGTGTCAACAAAGCATGAAACATTTATTGTTTCAACTATGTAGCGTCCCTTGTGCTCTGCCTACTCTGTTTGGGAATACAGCCGTGATGTTTGTATGTATCTTCTGCGTTGACCCCTTACGATTTTCTAATGATTTCTATTTCACATCCCGTTTTAAGCTCCCTCCAGATTGTTATCTCGGCACATTAGCGATCATTGTGGAGATTTATCTTACATCTGACACTATCTGACATCTACCCCTGGTGTCGGCTATTTGTCAGATTCTGCAAATGGACCGACGTTGCCGATTTCGGTTGAGATATGACGACCGGCCGTAGGTGGGCACCGATGCAGCCGAAATTTCCTTGTTTTATGTGATTTATTTTTATTTTATTTATGAAAACTTAGATACATACCTTAATACTGGTTTTTAGTTAGGTATGTACCTACCAAAGAAAGTTAAGTTAAATAATTAGAGATAGAGGTCGACTATTGAAATGCGAAATGATATAAGCGACAAATTTACCCTTATCAGTAAATTTCGCTAATTTCTCTCACGTGTTTAATTTAAATCCTATAAAAATGTCGCTTATCTCATTTCTCACTTCAAACGTCGATATTACATACAACGTTTGCTAAAAAAGTGGATTCACGACATAAGGAAAGCCCAAAAATCCACATCATCCGGCCCAGTGGAATACAAACGACAATGCCTCGAGGTGTGGCCAAAATAAAAAATCCCATTTGGATGCGTTCGGGCCACGGACGCGGAATAATGACCGCTTTTTACCGGTTTAATCCGGATCAGATAGCTGGGACCCCGCTAACCGGCAGGGTTATCAACGTCGAGTTGTTGAAGTTACTGTGTACGCGACGAAAAATAGAAAAAAAAACATTAATACGTTTAAAAACTGTGGTGTATTCTCTTACGTAGTAACTAAGTAAACTCATCTAAAAGCTACACGTTTCCTGTACAATTTTCCATACAGTATGACGGCTAATTTTGACAACTCGACGTCAAGCTCGTTGACGAGTTACGCTTTTTACGATAGAGAATAACATGTCAAACAAAACGGAACTGCATACATATACATAATTATGTTCTTACGCATGTATTCCCAAATGGGGAAGAACATTTAAAACGCTATACTATTCGGCTTACAACTTGATACGATTTTAGAGAGAGAGAGAGAGAGAGAGAGAGAGATAGAGTTCGCGCAGCGCTTTTTCCAGGCGAAATTACTCTCACTCTCTCTAACATCTTGCCAATTTGTATGCCAAATAGTATAACTACATAGACAAAACCATGAGTAGTTCACGTTTCAACGCCTTAAGCATTATTTTAGGTTTTCAGTTTAGAGGTACAATAGTGACAGGTTGCTCTACCACTATAGTTAGCTAATTAAATATTCATTAACTGAATAAAAAATTACTTAGTGTTGGCAACCCTAACAATAAAAAGTGCACTGCGCAATGCCCGTTAGATATTCATGATAAGTCTCCCTCAGGACAGCGAAAGCCGAGATTTAGTTTCATTTGATATTAATTTAGATGGCCTTGCAATTGCGGTGTCGATGACATAAAGAACATCAGAGTGATAAAGACAAAGCTTAATTGAATTACGAGCTTCGTGGAGTATTATATAAGCATGGAGCAAACATACATACATACATACATACATATTTAATATTTATGTATATCACGCCGATATTCCCAAATGGGGAAGGCAGAGCACACGAAACAATCTATTGACAAAACTATGGCTATTTCACGTCTCGTGGTCACTTCTAGTATGTGTATATTTTTTTTGTTTTGAGTTGCCAGGTACAATAATAACAGGTTAATATTGCTAGCCTGGCGCCTAAGTATACCTTAGCCTAGTCCTTATAGTCATCTCTTACAAAATACACGAAAGAAATAGAGAGGTGTTATTCTGAACCCGACACAACACGGAAAACATACATTATAGGTATATTATGTGTGCTATTTAATTACCATGCACAACATCAATATGTAAATAAGCGTGACTAGGCGTTGAATAAAAGGAACAGCCACGTCGAATCGATTGTCTCACTCTTTCCCGTTATATTTACCCTAACCGCTGTAACAACACCACACAATGACACAATTAAATATTCAAAATAATTCACGCACTTGAAAAGATTTACAATTATTTGGGAGAAAAGGCGTAAGCGCCATTTAAATCGACTAGTGTTTTGTTTAACCTTGAATTATTCTGGTATTTTTTTAAGACTAGCTAACTATCTGACATGTCCTTTTTTTAGTTAATACAACGTTTTAATCTAGTTTTGGAGCATCAACAATATTAATAAATACGCGGGACAGTCAATGTGCGGAACTTAATTAGGCGTTGTTATGATTATAATTATCTCAACGTTTTGGTTGCGTTAGAGCGACCGTAGTCACGAGTAGACTCAGCCAAGACGACGAGTAGACGAGTAGTTTAAACAACAAAAGAGAGGATCAAGATTTTTCATATATTAAGGTTCATTTATATCTACAGACACTAAGCGTATTAGAAACGTGACGTTGCATACAAAATATCTCTTTTATACGGTCTATTAACGTACTCGTATCTATCGTCTGCGCAATCTTTACACTTTATAGACACAAATATGAACAATAGACACTGCTGTATAAAATAATATTATTTTGTCTGTCACAGCACATACTCAAAACCATGACCATTTCGCAAACCATAGCAACAATTAACATAGATTTAGGTTTAAACATAGACGAAAACATAGTAGTGACCAGTTGCCAGCCTGTCGCCTAAAACATACCTAAACCTATTTCCTTAGTCGCCTTACAACATCCACGAATGGAGAGATGTTATTCTAAACCCGAAACTACATTTTTGTTATGTCATAGTTTTTTTTTTATATTGTTGGATGTTCAAAGTAACTATGTATCATGCGAAGTCAACAATTGTCGCTTACAGCCATTCGCTTGTACAGTTTTCGCTGGCGCTTACATAATTTACAATGGCCATGTCACGCTGATTAAGCGACAAAGACCACTAAGCTGAGTTATAGTTAATTCTTTGTGATTTGTTTAGGTAAATAAATGATTTGTGAGAGACATTTGCATTTGTGTGGATAATTTTAATTATAGGACTGCTTCAGCGTGCCTGCCCCACCTGCCGGGTTAGCACGACAGCGCAAGTAGAGATACCCGCGAGATAGGCTATACCTGTCACTGTCTAACTAGAAACGTCAGAAAGTAACGATAGATAAACTTCTACGATATCAGCACACAGCACACCTTCAATACCCAAAACCACATCTCACTAGAGATGCGAAGCGTCAATATTGCGTCTTGATAGCATCCAAGATACGTCCAACGTATTCCATACCAAATGTTTGAAAAACAAATACTGACATTTGGAGAGTCTAAAACTATTTCTACTAAAGTTTTGCGAGGGAGCCAAGTGTCACAAGTGTAGGGGGAGGACCCCAAACTCGAGCTATTAGGGCACAATGCCGATCGATCCCACTGCTGGGCGTACCCCACTGACCCTCTGCGAGTTAATTTGCATTTTTGTAGAGCTCGTTAAAGTATTGTAGATTTTTTTTATGGTTTTAGGTCTTGCCACCTGCCTGCAGAAAACTTTAGAATAACGTGAGCATAAATGGGTAAGGTTCAAAAAATTTGTACATAAATTAAGGGTTAATAAAAACAAAATCACGATCGCGTCTTTTGTGTTACGAAAATTACCTATACAAAATGTATGGGTAATTGTCGTAACACAAAAGAATCAATTAACTTTTGTTTTTATTAAAGCCCTTAACTATGTACAATTTTTTTGAACCTTACCCAAATATCGCTTACTAACATCTGAAAATCTTTTGTAAGACTTCAGTACTGGTTCAACCAAACTGTACTCTGTCTCATTTAAGATTCGAATTTTAACAATCAAATCCTCACCCATATTTCAATAAACCCAAGACGTCACCGCAGATAGATATACTACTTTCCGTTTGTATTGAGAACATTACAACAAACAGTTTCCAGTTCCCATAATTCGTCATTATAATATTAAAATCAAATTACGTACTTAACTATTAAAATAACCAATTTTTTTAATACGTGACCTTTTTACATCTGTGTATTCTGCCAACCTCTTTTGCATTATGATGCTGGCAGCTTCCAAATCAAAACAGACTTGAATTCAAATACGGAAAAAAAAGTTACAATAGATCCAAGCGGCCCAACGGACGGGCGGTGATTCGCACTTTTTTCAAAATTTCAGTCTGAACCAAATTTTTGTAGGAAAACCGTTTATTTTCTACTTATTTATATTTATTTTTACACCGGATCCTGCAAAATTATAAGTGTTCAATATGGTAAGTTTTTTTGATGTTCCTTGTGTACTTATTAGTGTCGCTAGAAGTCGAAGCTAATGATTTTCTGAGATTGTGTAGTGGACACGTACTTAGATTGGAAGTGATGCATTTTTATCTTGTTTTGTAAACCAAAATATAGAAAATTGTGGTTTGATTTTATGTGCAAGTTGTACTAAGTTGGCATGGCAGTGGAAATTTTTGTAAAGCTATCGTTATTAGGAGAAGATTTATTTTAGTTTTGTGATTAAGTTAATCAAAGAAATAAAAGGTAGATTTCCAAATCTGTAACAAAGAGAAATTGGAATTTGGACATTTTTGACTTGATTAAAAGAAAATGACAGGCGTCATAAAAAAATTGAATTCTAATTTTAAACTGTCAATTTTCTTACTTACTTTTCAGTGTTCGCTGATAATAAATCTAATTTCATTTACTGTTAGAATAAGAATTAATTCTGTTGGTGAACCTCGTAGAACCCCGTGAAAGGTACCCGCTTATACTGCCGCAAAGCAGCAGTGCTCGCAATATTGTTCCATCGCGGATAGTAACATATCCGATACTTTTCCTTTTTTTATTCGTTATTGTGTTAACCTGCTGCACCTCTTTCATTTATATTTGAACCTAAAGTTGTACTAGAAGTTACTACAAAACGTGAAATTAGGTAAATGTACCAATGCTCGACACTGACCCAATACACGGCACTTGCAGCCTTCTGTCATAGTAAGACAGTTGACAGATGGGTGTCGTCTACTGGGCGTTGAGGCGTCGAGCATTGGTACATTTACCTTAGCTATGATTTTGTTTGTCACATTGCGCGTCGTCTACCTATCTCATTTGAGAACAAAGGCGTGATCGTATATTTTTTTTATACATCAACAACTCAGTCAGTAGGCTTAGCACGGCACCACGCTCTAGTCGCCTCGCGCGCGGAATAGTCTACCCGTCTTTCTGACGTCTCTAATTAGACAGTGACAGGTATAGTCCGCGTATCTCTACTCGCGCCTTTATGTGCTAAGCCTACTGGAGTGAGCCGAAGCAATCACAGCGCTGTCACAATAATAACGTGTAACCTTTTTTGCACGCGAGCAGAGGGAGTGCATCTCTATCCACGTAGGCCAGGCCGGCGTCCAGATGGGGGTGGCCTGCTGGCAGCTGTACTGCCTGGAGCACGGCATCCGGCCCGACGGGACCCTTCCGGTCTGCGACGCCGACCCCAACTCGAGCGACTCTTGCTTCAACACCTTCTTCTCGGAAGCTGACCGGGGCAAGATGGTGCCGCGAGTCGTCATGGTGGACCTTGAGCCTACTGTCATCGGTGAGTGGTTCTTTTGCAGTAGAGGGAGGATCTCTATCCAGATAGGCGGCCAACTGGCAGCTGTTCTGCCTGGAGCACGGGATCCGTCCCGACGGGACTCTTCCGGTCTGCGACGCCGACCCCAACTCGAACGACTCTTGCTTCAACACCTTCTTCTCGGAGGCTGACCGGGGCAAGATGGTGCCGCGAGTCGTCATGGTGGACCTTGAGCCTACTGTCATTGGTGAGTGGTTTTTTAGGTGCTGTGATAGATCAAGTATAGACCTGTCAAAGAAAAGAGAAAAAGTTTAGGATTTTATTCTGTGACCGCCATACTTTTTTACCTACGCATATCGTGTGCTCTCGATTCTGAGTAGGAGAAAACCATATTTTTTTCAATATAGAGAAAAAAAGCAATGCACACTTCTTTGAATGGCCCAAGGATGTTTGCTAAAAATTTAATTTTGTGGTGCTTCAGACGAAGTCCGCACTGGCGACTACCGGCAGCTCTACCATCCGGAGCAGCTCATCACGGGCAAGGAGGACGCTGCGAACAACTACGCGCGTGGACACTACTCCACGGGGCGCGAGGTCCTCGGCCCGGTCATGGAGCGAGTCCGGAAGCTGTCAGACCAGTGCACCGGGCTACAGGTAACTACCATCCGGAGCAACTCATCACGCAAGGAGGACGCTGCCAACAACTACCGGACACTACTCCACGGGGAGTGAGGTCCTCGGCCCGATCATGGAGCGAGTCCGGAAGCTGTCAGACCAGTGCACCGGGCTACAGGTAACTCTTTTTTGACCAAATATTTATCTAAATCCTGCGAACTGAAAAGGTATGGAAGAGAATTTGTCGTCGCGAGTGGCTTCCATCACTTCAGTTATTTGCAGGTAGCTAATTAAAATCCTAAGCTACATTTCACGGTGGATATTGATATCATACTCGGTGCGTGCACACATATTTATGCACGTTGAAGAATTAAAAAATATATATCTAAAAATACATTTTTTTGCACGCAGGGCTTCTTCGTATTCCACTCTTTCGGTGGAGGCACGGGCTCGGGCTTCACGTCGCTGCTGATGGAGAACCTGTCCGAAGAGTTCGGAAAGAAGAGCAAACTGGAGTTCGCCATCTACCCAGCCCCACAGGTCAGATGCTTTGTATCTTCTTTTTACACAATTTTCGAGGTATGCAGGGTTTTCAACGACTATCCTACATAGAGAGGAAGTACCTTAAATATTGATTTGTAATATTTTAATCAGACATTATTTTGGTAAAAAAAGGAATTTAAACCGCATTCATAGGTTTTTAGATTAACGGTAGCATCGCACTGTGCGAGCGTGAGGGTAATACTGCACGCGTGCGACAGATAGCAGCGGATCAACGCCTAAACATTTCTGAGCTTCCGCAACCGGCCTATAGGATTTTATAGTACTGTTGCTTACTCCGTATTTCTGCGACCAGGTGTCAACGGCGGTGGTGGAGCCTTACAATGCAGTGCTGACCACGCACGCGACCATTGGCCACTCGGACTGCGCGTTTATGGTGGACAATGAGGCCATCTACGAGATCTGCCGCCGGCGGCTGTCCATCGGCCGGCCCTCGTACGCCAACCTGAACAGGCTCATATCACAGGTACATTGAGAACAGCTAAACTATACGGCAAGCGACTTGGCACGATCTTAGGAGAGAAATTTCGCGCAGCGCTTTTTCCACAATTTGAAATGGTTGCGATTGCGAAACGTGAAATAGTCGTGGTTTTGGCTTTGTAACGTTGCGTGTGCTCTGCGTATCCCATTTGAGAATAAAGGCGTGTTGCATGTATGTAGTATCTACAGGAGGTTCATTCCCGAACAAGTTTAGGTCTACTGCTCCCTCTTTCTACCGTTACCTGCTTGCCGTCGGTGGAGCATACCTAATCTGCGAAGTGGATCCCCCAGACAGTCTTTATTGGATCGCCCTTTAGTGACTTTACTCTGACGACAGGTGGTGTCGTCAATAACGGCGTCGCTCCGGTTCGACGGCGCGCTGAACGTAGACCTGACAGAGTTCCAAACGAACCTGGTGCCGTACCCTCGCATCCACTTCCCCCTCGCCGCCTACGCGCCGGTCGTCTCCGCCGACAAGGTACGTCACTTTAAACGATGCAGTTCAGTCCCCGGTATCCAAGGCTGCCTGTCCACTGGAGCGGAGTGATGCAGCGGAGCGGTAAGCGAAATAAAAATCCACCAATAGAATTGCTAAAAAAACTCTGCTCCTCTTCAGTGGATTTTTATCTCGCTCACCGATCTGCTGCCTCACTCCGCTCCAGTGGATAGGCAGCTTAAGTTAGCTTGGCTCATCGCGTTAATTGAAGTATTTGTATTTTAATTTTTAGAAAAGTTCGCACCTCTGAGCCGTTTTTTAAGGAATTGGTCATCCTTTTTCTCTAAGTTTTGAGAACATTGACTACATGGGATCATTTCATGAAATATTGTAGGTACCAATGCCATGTCTGTCTGCACATAACCAAAATACAATTTCCAATCCGTTATTTTTTCTTACTCTTAGTATATCGTTCACGCCCAATTTGATTAATAAATGAAGAACTTTTTGGTTTTGTCAAAAGCGCCCGTGATAAACCAGCTTTTTATAAGACGACCCAGTGAAGTCGTCGTGACCCAAATATAGTGCACTGGGCTGTGAAAGTGCACATATACAGTGGATCCCAAGGCACTAAAATCTCAAACCGATCATTTTCCAGGCTTACCACGAAGGCATGTCAGTATCAGAAATCACGTCAGAACTGTTCGAGCCGCAGAACCAGATGGTGAAGTGCGACCCGCAGAACGGCAAGTACATGGCGTGCTGCCTGCTGTACCGGGGCGACGTGGTGCCGAAGGACGTGAACGCGGCCATCGCCGCCATGAAGGGCCGCGCCGGGATCAGATTCGTGGACTGGTGCCCGACCGGCTTTAAGGTTAGCGAGATGAATACATAGCAGACTACACCTTGAGTTGAAAATTCAGTGAAAAATAAGTAAAACTCGAGCAGGGACGTTTAAAAAAAAATATCATAACAAACTAGCCTCACCGCTAGTGACTGATAGGCTAATTTTTGTCAAGTTCTACGAAATCTGGCGACGGGGAGAAAAGGCTATGGATGATTAAATGCAATCATACCAATTCAACTCAAAAACTACACATTACTAATTACCACTAATTAAACGTTCCGATTGTTAGCACGCTGGCTGTCACACGCATCACCAGTAGGAACGTTCTCTTCGTCAATGTGCAATACGTTTCGTGCCAAGGCGCGACGTCACTAATCTTTTTTTCTCAGGAAGTTGATGATCCCAACCATCGTTCATTGTTTATTGTTAATTCAAAAAATAAATATCTGTGATAAGTTTTCGTAATCTACTCCCTCAATCCCCTCTCGTCATGCCCCCGCGGCCCAGTGCCGAAGTCTTATTTATACGTTCGTGTCTATAATTTTTTAATTCCTTTTGGTGCTATTTGGCACGGAATAGTGCACTTTTTATATTTATTTTCAACGTCATATTTAATAATGAAGTTGATATTTATTTATTTATTTATTTAGGCTTAAATGTTTTATCCGTGTCAAATTTCTATCAATAAATGTCTTTCTTTCTTTCTTTCTTTCTTTCTTTAATTTTAATCTAACTTAAATTGAATCTGACGTCAAAATATGTACCGTAACAAGTGTTAAGCAGAGAACTGTCCATTCCCAGGTGGGCATCAACTACCAGCCGCCGTCGGTGGTGGCGGGCGGCGACCTGGCGCAGGTGAAGCGCGCCGCCTCCATGCTCAGCAACACCACCGCCATCGCCGAGGCGTGGGGCAAGCTCGACCACAAGTTCGACCTCATGTACTCCAAGCGCGCCTTCGTCCACTGGTGAGTCCCATAAGTGGTATACTTACAGGCTACAGGCCAACCGCTTGACGCGCGTGTCGCCTGCGCGGTGTGAAGGGAGCGCGGGAAGATAAGTGGTGTGTGATTCTGCCTCGCGCTCCTGCCTCGCGCTCCTGTCTCCCTTAACCGTTACACCTTCCCTCGCTCCTTTACTTCGCTCTCTTCCCTCGCTCCCTTCCCTCGCTTCCTTCCCTTGCTCCCTTCCCTCGCTTCCTTCCCTAGCTTCCTTCCCTCGCTCCTTTCCCTCGCTCCTTTCCGTCGATCGCTTCACACAGAGCAGGTGATATGAAAGTTCAGGTCTATAATTTCAAGAGTAGAGGTCACGCACGGTTTTCTAGTTTCTTTTGAACTCTCTATTAAAAATGTATTTATGGAGCTCTCATCTCGAGTCCTCATGAAGTCGGTCAGCAGGAAGTAAACTGATAAAGCAACACTACGCGATGTCCGAGACGTGGACAAAGTCAAATAACATGACGACATGGAACATCCGTTCCATCATAAAATAATTTAATTCCTTTGTCATTCTAGGTACGTCGGTGAAGGCATGGAAGAAGGAGAATTCTCGGAAGCCAGAGAAGACCTAGCAGCGCTAGAGCGGGACTACGATGAAGTTGCCATCGAGACGTCAGACATGCAGCCCGGCTGCGACGACGAGCTCTGACGAGTCTGACGAGTCTTTCCGACGTCTCCCCATGCCACCTCTAGTAACACGCGACACCACCAGTCTCCGCTTGTACGTAGGTAGCATCTGAACTTGTGCAATGATAGACTGTTCCTCGTCTGGCCTTTTCGGGAAGAAATAGGATTAGATTATTTCTGATACGGGGTCATAACCTAAATTGGGAACCAAGATGAGTAATAGAACACTCAATGTCTCGGCGTTACAGTGGTCTATAAGCGTTTTCGTTCTCAATCTTTAATTCCTAAGTCGACTCTAGACTGATGTCTTGGGTGATGGCGGATGTGGTCGGACGCTGTGCGGAGCGCCGACGCGGGCGCCTAAAGCCGCGGCCGTATATTTTTTTAAACAATATTGATTATGGCAGAACTGTGAAAATATTAAAGGTTCGAAAATGCCCGCGGAAGCGCGAAGTGCAATGGCTCCCGATCCTCGAATGCTAGTTGCTTTATATTCCACTTTTGTAATAGTAGGCGGCGTGTCAGAGTGTGGCTCCCTCGTTGGCTTTGCATTTTCTCCGTCGAGCAACCTTGCGATTTTTTTTATTTTTGGTTCTTTTTCTAAATTATTTAAGCAAATGCTCGACAGAGAAGCGATTTTATATACATTTTTGAAGCATTTATTAGAGGTTGCTTAGTGACAGTTCAATTGGTGGTTTCGTGGTGTTAGGACATAATATTGTAAGTGTAATCGTGTCGTTGTGCGTTCGTGTTGTTAAAATGTTACAAAAGTTTTACAGTTCCGTCCCAAGTCCCTGTGTAATAAATTGTATAGTTCTATTTCCAACTTTTATTTCGTAGATTGTTTTACCTCTATGTTAATTATTCAAGGTTAAATTTAAATAACTATAGCTATTTGCCGAAACTGACTCGAATTAAGTCTAATTATAAATTTGAATGCTAAAAGCATGGAATGCCAATACAGGCCAAAAGGCCACACTTAACCTTTTGAACGCCAAGAGCCACTATAGTGGTCGAGTGCTGTCGTGCCCACCACGCCAACGACCACTAAAAGGGTCGGAGTGACAGTGCACTTTGATCATGAATAAAATCATTTGTGAACTGCTTTTCTTTATATCTACTGGCTTAAACGGAACATCAATTCATATTCTGTTCCTTAAAAGAATTAACGAATGCTTGGACAGGTCAAAATGTGAAAATTTCGGGATTATTCTTCGGATATAATTTGACGCAATAATGTCAGTGTCTCATACGCCAATAGCCACTAAAGTGGTCATTAGAGCTGTTGCCGAATCTGTTTCAGTTACATTTGACTATTAATTGTGAAAATATTGTTACGAAGTTGTCTTTTCCAATATTTGTAATCCTAGTCTACTTTATAACATTCTATCATCGTTTTTGTCGTGTAGTATCGGGATAGAATAACAACTCTCGACCGTGGATGTCGTAAGAGGCAACTACGGAAATAGATTTAGTTATGCTTTAGGCTACAGGCTAGCAATCTGTCACTATTCTACCTCTTCTATCTTTGCAAACCTTAAACTACGCTAGAAGTGGCTGCGAAGCGTCATATAGTCATAATAATGGTTTGGTCTGTGTCACGTTTCTTGTGCTCTGCCAACCCTATTCGGGAACACAGACGTGATTGTACCTATATGTATGTATGTAAATCATCGTCTCAGCATAAAAACATACTGAAACAAAATTTAAGTTTACGATATACTTACTGACATTGATATTTCGATATAAAAAATGTATCTGTATAGCGTAAAAGTCACATCTCTATGATCGCGGGAAATCATAGTTCCTTGTACGCCAACGACCACTTTAGTGGCTAGCCTATGACGTCATTGACGGTAAATACTCTGTACTAGTGATGGCGTAGGGATGAACAAAAAGAAACAAAATTCGTAAATTGGACCTTTCCATTGACTTTTCCTGACCGGTTTTGTTACGTATGAGATTCACTATATTTTTTTAAAACAGTATACAAAGCTAAAAGCAAGATATACTCGTATACCGGCAAGTTATTATGAGGGAATGCCGTGAGTGGCAGTTATCTGCATCTTGTTCTTAGTTTTCGAGCTTGCGTCAATAACTTGCAGGAGTTGCAGGTATAAATTCGGCTTTACATAGAGGCGTCAAAACTTCTTACAAGAAGTACTTAATGAAACCTTATCAACACAATTGTATATCATTCTGATTGTGAGCTATTAGGACCTTACCCATGAAATTGGCGTTTTGTACATACTGCAGAAGAAATAATTCGTATTTTGGAAAGCGGCTACTCATTCTCGTACTACGATTACCGAGGCTAGTCTTAGAGGCTAGTAAATTTTATCGATAAATGTTTTGCACTGCACTATGAGATTCGTCATTTTTGATAACGCCACGGCTGTTGGCGTGTGAGTGATCACTTCATTCAAATATGAAAGCGTTCAAAAGGTTAAAGTACGTAGCATGTAATGCTAGCCGGAAGAAACTAAATGGCTATCTAAGTAGGTAAGTCTCCTTGCTTTCCCCATAGGTACATCGTTATCGCGCGAAAGGAATTGTTATTTATAAGTAACAGAATATCTGTTTACTAAATGGAGGTTCTGTCTACAAGTAATTAAGATAAGGTTTTTGCAATTTTTAAAAGCAATCGAAGATTGATTCCTTTTTCGTCACATTCCTTTTTGGACATATTCCGTTTTCGACATATTCTTGTTTCGGCACATTTTTGTAAATAAGTTATACTATGAAATACTTGTCTTTTTTCTTTTATTTTTATGATTAAAATATAACATTTTATTAATACATAATTATGATTTTATTTTATTACGCAAGCAAAGACACAAGTATTTCGTAGTATAACTCATTTACAAAAATGTGACGAAACAAGAATATGGCGAAAACGGAATATGTCCAAAAAGGAATGTGCCGAAAAAGGAATCAATCTTCAAATTCATGTGCTCTGCCTACCCCTCCTGGGAATACAGGCGTGAGGATATGTATGTATAAACAACCATTTTTTTATATTTTTAGATCTAAACGTAGGGGTCCTAAAACCTATTTCCTTAGGCGCTTTTTACGACACGTGTCATTCTAAACCAGACACCACACCGGTTACCCCACGTATTACACCACAAATTATGCTAAATGTGGACATGTGAAATAATCGAGCATTTGACTTTGTAGCATTTAGTGTGCTCTGCCTACGCTGTTAGAGAATACAGGCGTGATGCATGTGTGTGAATAACCGAGTGACTCATTCCAAGGTAACATTATATTTATGCCCGTGTGGTGGGGTCTAGAATAACACCTTTCCGATTCTTCCGTGGATGTCCTAAGAGACGACTAAGGAAATAGGTTTAGGTGTGGTTTAGGTGTGCTTTAGGCGACAGGCTACCAACCTGTCACTATTGTCTACTTTCATCTGTTTGCAAACCTACAACTATGCTAGAATTGGCGGCGAAGCGTGAAATAGTCATAATCATGGTTTTGTCTATGTCACGTTTCGTGTGCTCTGCCTACCCCATTTGGGAGCATAGGTGTGTTTGTATGTTACGTTACGTTTCTTTATATACAGGGTGTCCCAAAACTCAACGATAATTTGGAACCAGATGAAAGGCCAAGTTATACCAGTTCTGGGAAAAATAAAAAATAAATCCATGTCACTCGGTTCAGGAATAACAGGCACTTTTTCAAAAGAGTTGAAAATCGACACCCTCGGTTGAATTTTCTAGTCCTGTGATCACCAGTGTCACTATTTCGCTGGGATTTTTTTAATTTTGGGATCTTCATTAACGATATTATTAATCGCAACCACAAATTGATGCCAAAAACATTGGTAATTTAATAAAATAAGTCAAGTTTTAGAGAGTCATAGTTAACGAAAATATTGTTAGGGAACTTTGACTCTTAATTTTGAAAAAATAAAGTACTGGACTACCCTTGGCAAGTTATTTCGAAAGATGGCGCATTTAATGAAGATTTTAAAATGGTGCAACACTTGACCTTTTGCTTGCCATTTAAAATTTTATAGCTTAGTTTTTGCAAATTGAGCTCATTTTCAACAACTCAACATTAATAATTTTGTTTCTAAAATTTGCTATTTTTTGTTTCTGGTCTGTAATAGAATTATTATTTTTAGCAAAGAGGTAATTGAGTCAGTTAATATTATAAATTTGAAAGTTTGTGAGTATGGATGTTTCGATGTTTGTTACTCTTTCACGCAAAAACTACGCAATGGATTTTAATGAAACTTCACAATAATGTAGCTTGTACATCAGAATAACGCATAGGTAAGCTACAATTAGGTATTAAGGTATTGTTTCAATTGTCCAAACATGACGATAAGCAAGTGTCAAGTAAGTAACCGAAATCTACGCGGACGTAGTCGCGGGCGGCCGCTAGTAATTAATACTATTGTTAAAAACATAACAATAATACTTTAAGAAAAAACAATTAATGATTCGTTAAAGATTATTTGAACGATGAATATCCTGAACATTTAACTACTGTGAGACTCATTCATCTTATAAAATACACGGATAACTCTCATAACGATAGTAATGAAGGTAGTTGTGCGCCGGTGTCAGTTTCGTCGAGCACGAGCAGTCGCGCGATAAGAGCGGTGGCGCGCAGTGTGCGTTTGGCAGCAGCAGCCGCCGCGGCTTTTAAATGAAGGGCTAGGAAGTAGCCCGAAACATTTCGAGCTAAACTCGATTTAAAACGTGATTTATCCGCTTAATTTATAGGATGAATATCCTGATAGGTGGATCGGGCACAGTGGTTCAGTTTAATGTTTCTCCGACCACAAAACGAGACAATGCAAACACTTAGGGTTCCCACATTAGTCGATGCCGTTTCGGCAAAACGCGGACGAAAAAGCTTTATGTCAACGCAATAAGAGCGAACAAGACGTTAATTGGCTCGGCCACGATTGGCCGACGCGAAGCGACGACTTTTGACGGGAATACGGCGTTTCGGCGTAAATCTGTTTGCGTCCGTACTGCGCTGTTAGCCGCCAATCGCCAACGTTCGCAGTCCTACAGCGCCGATCAGCGCCGGCGAGCGCTGTACGTCCAGTGCGCTCAAATCGATCATGTAGTCGTTAACAAATTATCGCAAAATCGTATGGAAAATGCGACAGCGCCGCCAGCGGAACGTTTGCACAACTGCCACGGTCGACACGTCCCCATTCAATTCTGCGGCTGCCGCTGTACGGCGGTTTGCGACGACAGATCGCAGGCGATCGGCCTTCTCGACGGCTGTAAGTCGGCGTTCAGCCGCTTAGACTGCCGATCGGCTAAATGCGTATACTGTGGTGTAAAACACTCGGCGAAAGCCAAATCCGTGTCGACTGGTTTGGTGAGACTCTAATCTGTGACAATTTTAACTGCCTAGCTCTTACAGTTCTTGAGATACAGCCTGGTGACAGACGGACAGACGAACAGACAGACAGACATGGAAATCTCAGTAATAGAGTCCCGTTTTCACCCTTTGGGTACGGAAAACAAACAAAAAATAGCAATTTTAATAACAAAATTCTTAATGTTAAGTTGTTAATAATGAGCTCAATTTGTAAAAAACAAGAAATATTTTATTTAATGGCAAGCAAAATAGCAAGTGTTGCACAATTTTAAAATCTTCATTAAATGCGCCATCTTTCGAAATAACTTGCCAAGGGTAGTCCAGTACTTTATTTTTTCAAAATTAAGAGTCAAAGTTACCTAACAATATTTTCGTTAACTATGACTCTCTAAATCTTGCCTTATTTTATTAAATTACCAATGTTTTTGGCATCAATTTGTGGTTGCGATTAATAGTATCGTTAATGATGATCCCAAAATTAAAAAAAATCCAGCGAAATAGTGACACTGGTGATCACAGGACTAGAAAATACAACCGAGGGTGTCGATTTTCAACTCTTTTGAAAAAGTGCCTATTATTCCTGAAACGAGTGACATGGAATTTTTTTTTTATTTTTCCCTGAACTGGTATAACTTGGCCTTTCATCCGGTCCCAAATTATCGTTGAGTTTTGGGACACCCTGTATGTATGTATGTAACTCTTTATTGAACAAATAATCATGGCAAAATAGCAGACAAAACATAAATAGGTAGGTACAAAGACGAACATATCCCAAAAGGAACATGATACCTATCTTTATTCATTATCATTTTATTATTGTGTGAACGTATAACGTTAACGCAAGAACAACGTCATTCTATGGTCCCCTAAAATAGTGAAATTGCTAAACTGAAAGGAGAGATCCGTTTGAAATTAGTGGATTTTTACTAGTTTATCGCTTACTCACCGGCGCTGGGACTGGCTTTTCGATTGGATTGATTCCTTTTTCGGCACATTCCTTTTTGGACATATTCCGTTTTCGCCATATTCTTGTTTCGTCACATTTTAGTAAATTAGTTATACTACGAAATACTTGTGTCTTTGCTTGCGTAATAAAATAAAATCATAGGTATGTATTAGTAAAATGTTATACTTTAATCATAAAAATAAAAGAAAAAAGACAAGTATTTCATAGTATAACTTATTTACAAAAATGTGCCGAAACAAGAATATGTCGAAAACGGAATATGTCCAAATAATCCAGTATTTATAGGCGAATTAAAGGGGTTGCCTGGAAAGATTTCCGGGAGTTTTGTAAATTGGTAATATTATAGATTTTGACGTGCTCTTTCTGAATTTCAACTTTGCCACCTCGTATCTTTGCCGCTATCGCCGCCATATTGGAAAAATGGCGCGCAAAAGCAGTTTTTTGACAATATCTCCTGTCTGTCTCATTTTACGACAAAACAGTGTATTACAAAATAAAACTAGATGCAATTGCCTACAATTTATGTTTTAGTGTCTATTTCATAAAGTCTATAGTTTTGGCGTACGAGCGCTACAAAGTACACTTCGCAAAATGTGTTGGGTAGCGCATAACTCAACAACCCCTGGACCAATTTGCCGATTCTTTTTTTTTCAATGATTGTTGAAGTTCAGGGAAGGTTTGTACGGTGAGTAAGTATTAAAAATATCGAAAATATTGCTCTCCCATACAAACTTTATCGACTCGAAAAAATAGTAAGCACCGTAGAATTTCAGACATCTTACACGTTTTTGGTAAAATGGTCCCTACTTTAGCTCAAAACACGACGCAAGCGCCGCAGAATTTCATACATATCACGCGTTTTTGCGAGCAAAATAGAAGTACCTATTTCGTTCATTATTCGAGCACTAAAGTCAGTAAGGCGATAGTTCCTTACATATTGTTAATGAGTTAGCCCTTAGATGTTTATAACTCCCTAAGATACGGCTGCCAAAACCTCTATTGAATGACAAGAGACAAACTGAGTTTTTCGTTGAATAGTGTTGGGGTACACTTTGTGGCGCTCGTACGCCAAAACTATTGACTTTATGAAAAAGACACTTAGACATAAATTATAGGCAATTACCTCTAGTTTTATTTTGTAATATACTGTTTTATCGTAAAATGAGTCAGATAGGAGATATTGCCAAAAAACTGCTTTTACGCGCCATTTTTCCAATATGGCGGCGATAGCGGCAAAGATACGAGGTGGCAAAGTTGAAATTCAGAAAGAGCACGTCAAAATCTATAATATTACCAATTTTCAAAACTCCCGGAAATCTTTCCAGGCAAAACTACCCATTGACCACAGTAAAAAAGGAATGTGACGAAAAAGGAATCAATCATTCTAACCCGACACCACACGGGCACAGGTTTATTAATTTATTACGCCTCTTTATTAGCTACATTAAAACTTGTCCTGTACTGTACAGTACAAAACGAAACAAACCCTCACTAGGTATATCGTTACTGTGCCCAAATTAAATAAAAAGAAAGGGTAGGGCAACTGCAAGTTATGATCTCTCCCGGGTCGGACTCAAATATTTTCAACTAGGTACATAATTATTTTAATAACGTATATAAAGTAATAACGTATAAAAGTATTTAAAAACACACATTTTACACTCTTTATTGGCTTCCGGTAATTTTGACAGACTGTTTTTCCAAATTTTGTTCACAGTTTTAGTTCAAGCAACGTTCTAATTCCTGTTCGCTCAGCTTGACGGTTGTGGCGGAATGTGTCCACACTGCCGCTGCTAGCTTGTCGTTATACACTGATGGTTTCGTCAGAGACTCCCGACAGTTCATGAAATTGGATCCGCTCACTTTACCAGCTCTGTCATCGAGAGCTACGTGCAGAGTCGTCTGTGCGCCTTCCAAAGCTGTTTTAAACATGAAGCTAAACAAATGCAACATAAAAGTTTCGAAGAGTTTCCCTCCGTGTTTAAAGATGTGGGTTCCGCTGGGGCCAGGGTCCGCACTGTTGACCACAACTGGGTATCTATTCAGTCTCTTTGACAGTTCGAAAGTAAACAACAGCATACAGAATTTACTGTTGGGATACTTCAACTTGTTTACGCCGACTTTGTTCATCGTTTCAGGGTCGAATGATCCAAGCCAGTGAGCAGGTGAAGACATGTTGATTATCCTGCTTGCTTCCAATGAGGTTCCTGACTTCTTGATGAGTGGCAGCAGCAGGATCGTCAGTAGGAAGTGTCCGTAGTAATTTATCGACATTGTGACGTCGAGACCGTCTTCGGTTAAGGCCTCATCTCTTAAGCAAACGCCAGCGTTGTTGAACAATATGTCCAATCGGGCTTCAGTCTTTAGAATATCATCCGCAAAATTGCGAACTGATTTAAGGGATTCCAAATCGAGCATCTTAAAAACAACATTTTCATTTCCAGTTTCTTCTACAATTAGTTTTTGAGCTTCGAAACCTTCATGGAGGAATGGGCATGCGATGATGACCTTAGCACCTCTGCGAGCGAAGTCCTTAGCAACTTCAAGGCCTATGCCCGCGGTTCCACCAGTGGTTAGGGCTGTCTTACCGTTTAGCTTTTTTGTGGAGGTGCACACACGGTTAGTTGCCTTCTGGTAATATTTGAATGCAAATGTTGCGAGGACCAGTGTTGCCACCTGCTGGGTTTAAAAGTCGCTAAACATTTTTCGAAATATCGCTAGATTGTAGAAAATGTCTTCCAAAAATCGCTAAATGTATGGAATACTACCTATATTAACTGAAAAAAAAATCACTAAAATGTATGAAACGCCTGAAAAAAAAGTCGCTAACATAGTCCCAAAGTCACTAGATTTAGCGACAAAGTCACTAAGGTGGCAACACTGGCGAGGACGGTGATGATAGTGTAGTAGTAGAGCAATATAGGAGTGAAGTACCCCATTGCGACTTGGCTGGTGTCAAAATACGACTGAGTTAAATTGTGCCATGCATTCCCAATTATAAGGTAATTAAATGTTAATAGAATAGCTTGTTCCACACCTGATAGGTATTCTGAGTTTCAAATCTGGGGGCACGGCCGTGCCCCCACCAAGTCGAGCGAAGAAGCGTCACGGCCGTACCATCCTTTTCTCGAAGCAATTCAGACCATTTTCGACCCCCTGTAACTTCGTTGTGGATAAAACTAGAAGACTGAAATTTTCAGTAACCATGCAAGCATTGCAAAGACACGTATATTTTAAATTTCATTCAATTTGAACTAGTATTTTTAAGAATATAACGGGTCAAATTTCTTAATTTTGTCACTCACTAACTGACCGATCATAAAAAGTCTAAGGCACTTCTAGCAGACCTAGAAGCTTCAAATTTGGAATGTAAGTAGTGTTTGGTGTATGAATCAAGGAAAAACTAAAAAATCTAGAAAAAAAATTGGTTTCCATTTTTGTGGTTACAAAATACAAAAAGAAATGAGATCCCATCAAAAACAATACTTGTCAAAAAAAACCAAGTCTCGCAACTCAGTTGTTCTGCGTTAAAAAGTTGTGAGATCCATGTAATACCAAGTCAAGTCAAGTATAAATAAATTTATATCGAGAGTTGGCCATCGCACTAAATAATTGAATTTACATGTGTTTTCAGGCGATTGAATTTACACGTGTTTTCAGGTGATGGCCAAGTCTCGATATATTTATTTATACCATCAATACCATGTTATACCGACTTGGTATTACATGGATCTCACAACTTTTTACCGCAGAACAACTGAGTTGCGAGACTTGTTTTTTTTGACAAGTATTGTTTTTGATGGGATTTAAAATGTTCTGATTAGAAATAAAGCCCAGCTATACTGTAAAACCGAATTAGATTCCAATACACGTCAAAAAAGTGCTGCCATTAAAATGACATATTAGGTGATCAGTAAATTTTCACTTCTGTAAATGTTATAGATAGCTGTTTATTTTATTTATAATATTAAAGACAACACTTAATTTCCCTTCTTAAACAAACAATCTTATTTAAATACTCGTCGTAAAAAAAGCTATTTAATTAAACTGTTTTATAGGAAACAAGTTCTTATTACAATGGCAATAACTCAGGGATTGACAACATTTGGTATCAATTTCTACTCCCATAACATAATGTGCGATTGCATTTTTAGGGAAAAATAAACAATCATATTATTTTTACGTACAGTCAACCAATTTGATTCCTAGCCCACTGTGGAAAGTTGGATTTAAGTTTCAAAATTCAATGTCTAAAAAATATTGATCAGGTGGTGATCACTATCGTCGCAATTAAATTTACTTTCGAATGGAATAAAAATTTAATCATCTCTCTTTCCCCGGAAAGATTGTTTTCCCCTGGTTGATTACAGATAATAGATGAACTATTTGGCAAACAACATGATCTTAGAGAGTCAGTTCGGGCAGCGCTTTTTCTAGGAAGCTAAATCTCTCTCAAATCGTGCTATCTAGCTTGCCAGGGACTATGCATTAATTACCAATAGGACTCAGAATGACTTCGGCCACAGTTCCATGTCGTCACCTTTTTAAGTCTTTCTCATTCGCATATGGCCTGCTGTTCCGGTTCGCCAGCATTCCTATATCGTCACTTCCCTATCTTGTACGCTTTCTTACGTGGGCCACTGTACCAACTCGTTTACATTCGTAATTAGACTAAAATGCCAATTCGTCAACATTTCTAATTAGAATTTCATAGTGCTGTGCAAAACATTTATCGATAAAATTTACTAGTAACCTGGTCAAGTTAGACATAAAAAAAATTAAAAAAAACTTAAGTAAAACGGTTTTATTTTAGTCTAATCAATGTATATAAAACCGTTTTACTTTAAAGTTTTTTTTTTAATTTTTTTCAAGTTTTTAGTTTTTTTTTTTTAATTGATATAGTGCACTGTATTTTAGCTACTCACTCTTGTACTACGATTGTCGAGGCTAGTCTTAGAGGCTAGTAAATTTTATCGATAAATGTTTTGCACCGCACTATGAGATTCGTCATTTTTGATAATGCCACGGTTGTTGGCGTGTGTGTGTGATCATTTCATTCAAATATGAAAGCGTTTAAAAGGTTTTTTTTTATTTATTTTAAACGGGCTGCGTACAAAAAGTCACATAAGCCCATAGGGCAAAAATAAAGAAATACAAACAACAAACATATAAAGTAAACTACATTCAGTTGCGGTTCACCTCAGCCATAGCGTAAACCATTAAAGTTATGTCTGACACCGGGTTAGCTAAGATACTTATTCAAAAGGTTAATGTATCAAAAAATATAATGCATATGGGTTGCCTAGCAAACAGTCCAGGATATAATCTTACACTTTTACACTCTTTAATGGCTTCCGGTAATTTGTTATAGAATGAATTGTGTCACTTCACAGACTGTATTTTTCCAAATTTTGTTTTGCACTTTTAGTTCAAGGAACGTTCTAAAGTTTTAATTCCTGTTCGCTCAGCTTGACGGTTGTGACGGAATGTGTCCACACTGCCGCTGCTAGCTTGTCGTTATACACTGATGGTTTCGCCAGAGACTCCCGACAGTTCGCGAAATGGGACCCGCTCACTTTACCAGCTCTATCATCGAGAGCTACGTGCAGAGTTGTCTGTGCGCCTTCCAAAGCTGTTTTAAACATGAAGCTAAACAAATGCAACATAAACGTTTCGAAGAGTTTCCCACCGTGTTTAAAGATGTGGGTTCCGCTGGCGCCAGGGTCCGCACTGTTGACTACAACTGGGAATCTATTCAGTCTCTTTGACAGTTCGAAAGTAAACAACAGCATACAGAATTTACTGTTGGCATACTTTAGCTTGTTGACGCCGACTATGTTCATCGTTTCAGGGTTGAATGATCCAAACCAATGAGCAGCTGAAGAGACGTTGATTATCCTGCTTGCTTCCGATGAGGTTCCTGACTTTTTGATGATTGGTAACAGCAGGATCGTCAGTAGGAAGTGTCCGTAGTAATTGATCGACATTGTGATGTCAAGCCCGTCTTCAGTCAAGACCTCACCTCTACAAGTAACGCCGGCGTTGTTGACCAATATGTCCAATCGGTCTTCAGTCTTTAGAATATCTTCCGCAAAATTGCGAACTGATTTAAGGGATTCCAAATCAAGCATCTTAAAAACAACATTTTCATTTCCAGTTTCTTCTACAATTAGTTTTTGAGCTTCGAAACCTTCATGGAGGAATGGGCATGCGATGATGACCTTAGCACCTCTGCGAGCGAAGTCCTTAGCAACTTCAAGGCCTATGCCCGCGGTTCCACCAGTGATTAGGGCTGTCTTACCGTTTAGCTTTTTTGTGGAGGTGCACACACGGTTAGTTGCCTTCTGATAATATTTGAATGCAAATGTTGCGAGGACGGTGATGATAGTGTAGTAGTAGAGCAATATAGGAGTGAAGTACCCCATTGCGACTTGGCTGGTGTCAAAATACGACTGAGTTAATCGTGCCATGCGTTCCCAATTATAAGGTAATTAAATGTTAAACTATGTTAATAGAATAGCTTGTTCCACACCTGATAGGTATTCACTGAGTTTCAAATTTAAAATGTTCTGATTAGAAATAAAGCCCAGCTAGTCTTAGCCGGTCGGAATATTTAGTCTATCAACCTTGGAAAGTTGGATTTTAGTTTCAAAATTCAATGTCTAAAAAATATTGATCAGGTGATCACTATCATCGCAATTAAATTTACTTTCGAATGGAATAAAAATCAAATCATATCTCTCTTTCCCCTGGTTGATTACAGATAATGTACGGTGGGAATGTTGTCGCTGCCTTTCTCTGGAGGGATCAAACCGGAGAAATATTTAAAATGGCGACCAGCTGCTGTGTAATAGTTAGGTATTTATATTAAGTAAAGCATTCGTTTGCGAAATTATGCCGAAAATTATCCCGAATTATTTTTATGTCTTAATGTGATTTTAAGGAATGAGTGTTTTGATGCCTATTATTTGTTTGTCATCGTCACAAGCAGAAAGCCGTAGTAAACTGCATAATGCTGACAAGGAACACGTGACAGCGCTCGTGAGTCGCCGCACGAGACGCTGATCGAGCATCCCCGCCGACTGGGAACCCGGACTGGTGCCCAACATTATTGTTTCTCTACTGAGTCTGTCCTTTATGTATAAAGTAGACTATTTTCTTATATTTATATTCGTATAATATTAACATTATGGTGTGGATGTTAGATAAATAGATAGTTTCCGTTGTCGGTGCGCTTAAAGCTTTAAAAAATAATCAGACCAAAATTAAATTATTAAACGTATATTTTTTCATAAAATACACATTTTTAATATTATTATAATCTACATATCTACTCATACATTGCACAAAAATAGGTTTCTTAATAAATTACTCCCTACGCTATTTTAAATTTATACAATATAAATTTGCGTGTTAGAGAAACATTCGACATTAACTTAGGTAGGTACATTGTTTAAAATTACAGGTAGATGATAATTTCATTTTAATACTATACAATTTTTCTTAAAATCCTTCTAAATAGAAACTCATTTGAATAAATACACAATTTATAATTAATCATTTCATTTACGATTACCTACAACTAGACATACAATATCACTATATCTAAAGCCAAATAACCACTGTTTCCAATAGGTACATTTACTAAGATAAAACACTTAGATACACTTTCAGTGTGCGATACCTAACAATATATACTCCAAACACAGAATTGTATTTCAATAAATAAATTTCAACAAATAAACGAATATTATATCTATAAAAACATTAAAAATCGACGATCGCACATGTACTGTATGACGAAATTCGCTTAATGTACCGATATGTCAGAGGAAACTTAGCTAAACTACAGATTGTTCACGCAGGAAAATTTCAGAAACTTCTCTTAATTTTTTGTATGAGGATGGAAACTTTCCGGCTCTTAAATATAAATTGAGTAGCCATGTGAAATTTCTTGAAATTTTTAATAACTATTTTCACTTTTCGGAAACTTTCAGCAACTTGCATTACTCAATGGAGTCCTTATTCCATGAATAGTTTTGCTTAGTTTCCTAAAAGTATTTCGGAGTAGATTTTCTAATGTAATTTACCATTTTAACCTTATATCTATAACCTTACCCTTTGTTTTGAACGTCAATCAACATGAAGTACCTACTGTTTACCTACGTTTGTGTATGACCTTGTATACAATTATTTACTTGGATTGTTTTTAAACATTGATTAGGTACAATTTTTCTGCCAACTAATGATAGCTAAGATGCCACGAGAAGTCGTGTTAAATTTTTTTTCTTTCGTTTAAGCCAATTACGAACTTGACAGAAATAAAAGATATCAGAGGATCCTAAATAAGGTAATAAGGTAGATACATGAATTTGGAAATGTTTTAGTTATAACAGAACGCCTGCAAATATGATCAGAGCACACATATAAAAGCACTTTTGCCGTGTATACTATTTAGGCGTATAGATTAACGTTGAAGAAGTTTACAGTTTCCGCCCACGGGTACAGCCAACAAAAAGATAATATAGTGCCAAAGTCAATATCAAAAATATGTACACACGACCTTGATGTCTATTCTCAGAGCTTTTATAAATATTTTGGCGCCTTAATTGTAATATCTGTTGCCGACTGTACATTGTTTTGCCTTCGGGATATCTTAAAGTACGACGGCACCAGCCAACTTAGAGACGATTTAACGCAAGGAGAATATAATTTAGTCTTGAAATAAGTCACTTTTACTCGCATTTTTACACCATGCATAACGCCTGTATGTTTTAGGTGACAGTCTAGCAACCTGTCTATATAGAGACATTAAGACACTTATAGATACACAAGTTTATTTCTTTCATCTAGGTACAGTCGAAGTCATAAATATCTTTACACTTTAGTAGGTACTCTGTCACTTTGATCGCAGTAACAATTGCATACGATATATCAAAATGACGTTAAATAGAAAAGGTACTAAAGTGTAGATATGTCTTTGACCCTGACTGTACATTTAAACCTAAAAATATTATATTGAATTACTCATAACTCTCATAAGTATACTTAGATTAGTTTAGTGACGTTTTCGTGGACTAAATGTTATTCTCATATGCTTGAATCTATCTTCAGCACGGCAAGGCGCGAGTCGAGTCACGCGCGAGATTAACTATGTCTGTCACTGTCACTACCTAAGAGACGACAATGACAGGTAGTCTATCCCGCGCATGTTTCCACTTGCGCGTGCGCGTGTTGCCGTGCCAGTGACCTTTACGTTATCTTATCTTATATTCAGTGTCAAACGTGACCCATTGAGAAAACACTACGAATTTTTGAGATAAAATATGACGGAACAAACTTTGGAAGTATACCTACATTTCAGTTATTTTTACGGTTGACATTTAACCCTTTGGCTGTTAGTATACAACCCTATACAAATAATATGTATTTTTTATCTTATTTGCTGATAATTGTAAATTAAAATTTAAAGAAAAGAAAAATAAAATTGAAATTTAAAGAAAAACAAAATCAACGTGTTTGTAATGTTTTTAAATTTAAAAGAACAATGAAAAAAGATCAATATTTCACACGATTTTAGCAAGTACAGTCTAGTGTTAAAATATAGGTGTACATAACGAACGTCTAATAACACATACCACCTTATGTCAACGGAATAAGGTCTCGATATGTAAGATCAAATCGATAGCTATTTAACTCTAACTGGAACTATTTTACATTAACCATCTTGGCGATATCGCATAACTTAACAAGGAAAATCGTAATGATTTTTCCTTCAAAATCTTTCCGTGGTGGCTTATGACATTAATCAATGTCCTCAACTGTACTAATGTCAACACACGTTGGCTGAGAGGTGGACGCCCGGATAGCCCAGCGGTTAGAGAACCTGACTGTGAAGCTTAAGGTCCTGGGTTCGATCCCCGGTCGGGGCAGATGTTTGTATGATGAATACGAATGTTTGCTTTCGAGTCTTGGATATTTATCTATATATAAGTATGTTTATCCGTTGTCTAGTACCCATAACACAGGCATTAAATTGCCTACTTTGGGACTAGATGATTGGTGTAAAAATTGTCCAGTGATGTTTGTATTTATTTATATTTTCATAAACTCACTGACAGAGACGTTGTCGGTTGTAATGTTCTAAATTATATGAAATAGAGCGGACAAAGCGCCGACTGGGCGTTTTGTTCACACCGTCACGCCGTCGCACCGCGCCTCTCTGTTTCCGCTGTCAGTACGTTTGGAACTTTAAATACATAAAATACTAACAATAAGTATAAGGTTTATTGTAAGTTTGCTGACAAATTGTATTCATAGGTAGACTACAGTAGATTATATTGCTACTCGTGCCTAGACGGGCATTATTCACCTGCTTATTTATCTCTTACATACATCATTACATTATATCAAGCATAAGTATTATGTACTGTAGGTACCTCTGCGTTTTCCCTAATTCGATTTTAACATTATCATTTTCAAGAACACTAATCACTCAAATTAAAACTGGGCCCTAAGGCACTGGTCCCACCGTCGACGATGAACGAGAAGCTATAAAGCTATAAACTAAAAAAATACTTTTACTTGCACGTAATGTGGGCAAGTGAGGACGCACTAGCAATCAAGCATCGCTGAGCTAATTTTAACTTCGATAGCTCCTATCGTCGCTACTTGTAGACAGCTAGATCTCCCTAACAGTGTGGACAGCCAACGATATTTAAACTATTATAATGCGTCTCTCTTACTAACGAAAGCTCCTTTTGTTCGCATCCTCGCTCTTAGTGGGACCAGTGCCTATTACACTAACTTGACAGTTGTCTGAAACAAGAATCAGTTTTCTTAGACCGACTTGTAGAGTCGACGGTGGGTTTTGACATTTGCTATCTTGATATTGTAGTTTCGTGCTTGACTCTGATACATACATAGGTATAGCTCCTCCAAGAAAGACGTGGTGACAATTAACTATTAAATCTGGTGAAATAGATGGATTCTTTAACCTCTTGACCGCCAAACAAATAATATATGACGCGCCCTGTACGATATACCTATATTACCTATACTTAGCTAAAAATATGATATCGACGCGAATAGTGTCAAAAAATGTACAAAAGCACAAATTATGTGAATTCAAAAGTGCAATATTTGACCTTGTCGGTAACTTTGTGGCTCGCTGCTATAACAGATTAATTACAAAAAAATAATTGCGAAACGATTTTTTCCAAATTGAACGCTAGTCATTTAATGGACTGCTATTATGATGTTAATCTCTGAGCGTATTTAGACATCGTACCTCATAAATATACAGGTAGGAAAATAAGTCAGGTCTTGGGTGGGAAACTATACCTTAAATCCACATGTTGGTTCATTTTACATAAAGGAGACATTTATTTTTAAAAAGAAACAAAACTGCATTCAAACATTATCTAAAACCCGCTTGCCTCGCCTGGTACTTGAAACAATTAAATTAAAAAGTACACGGTCAGGATAAAAAAAATCTAACAATTTGGTTTTATTCTCATCTGTCATACGATATTTCCATGATGCCTGTTAAAAGGATTATATGATTTAAAGGAGCCCTCCAGGCCCTAGACTTATTTTTCCACCCTGCATTTCTCATCATAATTTCAAAAATAAGTCCTTTACGCTCTTACACCGGCGTGACCATAATTATGGAACACATTTTTGAGAAGTTGGTATCGGTGTTTATTTCTGCATGGTGGTGGCACAACTGATAAAACCTACCCTCCTTACGCGTTGTACTTCTATCCTGTTATTGAAAGTACTAAAAATATGCACTATATCTTACTGTTTACCTTTATTTTAGACTTACATTATTTAACCCTAATGCTACTGTAAATAATTTAACTACAGACGAATTTAGGCATTCGCTACCAGAATCTCTGGCGGTCAAGAGGTCTGGACATAAAGGTTAACACAAGCGAACCAAATTCCACGACTACACTAATCGGAATTTTAAACTAACAAATCCTCATCTCACACCGTTCACTCCGGCACGGAGTCAACGGTGGCCGACAAATTCTACAGCTTCCGTGGCGGCGGGGACTCGGAGACGCTCGGTGTGAGAGACAGCCGGCGGATGTTTGGTTTGTCGTATTCTTCCATGGACATGGCTCGGGACATGCGGCGCTCCACCCCGGGCGGGGGCAGGGAAGTCAGCTGACCCTGGCCTTGGCAGAAGAGGAGGAGGGACTGGGCCACCTTTGCCGGCTGAAATGAAAGGTCAGGCTTAGGTTTGGCTGTTCTTTGATTGGATGAGAATACCACGTCCTACCCCAAGTGTCGTCGTTACGATCAAAATACGAGTCATTCTCGTCTGCGGTTTCGGGGCACAATTTACTCACTCAATAAGGTAAACAAATGATCTGATTTATAAATAACTGACCGCCGCAACAAATATACTAAAATCAAAATAACAATTATTATTAAGGGGGGGCTCCATAGAAAAAACGTTTTTTTTTATGTTTTTGGTACGGAACTCTTCGTGCGCGAGTCTGACTCGCACTTGGCCGGTTTTTTTTTAGTTGTCTGACCTTTTTTAGTTGTCTGACCATATTAGAATGCTGCGGCGATCTCCCTTGGGTTGTAATATTTCAAGTATTTATGCGCAGGTATAATAATAACGTAGTTAGTATTACATTCTCCTAAAACCTCGTAGGTTTTGTACAAAATGTCAAACCTTAAATTTTAATACTACAATTTGACGTTTAATGTCAGGAGGTTACGCTAAATAAAATGAAAAACAATGTGAGTAAGGGCCGATTTTTCAATCACCAGATAAATTTATCTGCCAGTTAAAAATATTGCTATCCTTTTTTCGCGTCATATAAAAGAAAAGTGACAGCCAACATTTATCGGACAGATAAGTTTTATCTGGTGATTGAAAAATCGGCCCTAAGTAGCATTTTATTTTACCAAAACATGCCGAGTATTTTCGTACACCACTATACAATTCATACCTACTATATACCTACTGTTAATGGGAATACTAATAACAATATTTTTTTTCTTCACAGCCATAGCCTAAAAAAGTTATAATTGTATTACTTAGGTACCATCGCGAACAGGGATTGTTGAGCCACTTACCTATGTTTGTAACTTGGTCGTGTAATACTAATCCAATAGCTGACATCTAGTCCGTCACATCGGTCCTTGATTACACGTCTAAGTTGCGAACAGTGGCAAGTGGCTCAACAATCCCGGTTCGTGACTGTACCTATGTATTTTTGATATAGTGGTCGGCAATAAACTTGGCCAGATTTTAAGTGGTGACCAATCAAAATCTGCCAATTGCCGACCGCTATGTGATATTTTTACTCTTTTGATAAAAATAAGTACCTAATAAATGACAAACTAGAATTTTAACCGTACCTTCCTAGTAACCAATAGACTGAGAATTGTATTTCCATCGCATTTTTTCAGAAAACTGCTCTGTCAGTATCATTAAATCGAATATTAAAGTCCCATAATTAATGTAATGCAAAAATGTAATCAACACTCATTTTAATACAATAATTATTGACCTT
>BHDV01015193.1:0-10317 GCA_005406045.1 Adoxophyes honmai
GTGACATCAATCAATAACCAATCAAAACTCGAGTGTTTAAAATATTTTTTATCATTGGTAGATCGAAGTTTCCCGCGTCACAAAATTCGTCAACTGCGCAGGTATGTCCAGAGGAATTATTAGTTCGGTAATACTGTATGTACGTATTAAATAATGTAAACCTAGGTTTTTAGGTCACAACTCAATAGCGTCTACGCTCCAATACAATAGTGCTGTGATCTCGGTGCAGGTTGTTATTAGTAAATCGCCGGATGCGGCGCGGGCTGTCATTTTGTTATTAACCGCTTAGTTGTTTGTGAGATGATTTGACCTGTGTTGCCACCCTGTTGAGTGGCGAGGCATTTCACGAGATTATGGTGTTCCGCCGTTTTGGGGAAACGAAAATTACTATAAAACGTTCTAAATGTATACACCTGTGTTTCTAACTGAAATAGTACAATTCTAGATTTAAAAATAGGTATAATTGTGATAGATTGCAAGCCCGACATCTAAAGCTTCTTAGACGTCTCTTACGAACTCTGTGAGAGAATTGGAGAGGTATCGAAACCCGACGCGTCATATGGAACGTTTTATGACACTAACAAAGGACCATGGTCAAAATGGGCCTGGAACCAACAGCATTGAGATTTATGTCAATAAATAGGTCTTAAAATCTACTTTATTTCATTATATCGGCACAAAGTCGAATTCCATTGCAGAACTAAGAAATTTGTATTTTAGTCACGGTGAGTTCAGTACTTTTAGCTACGAAAAATGCATTCGGAGAATATTTATATTCACAATAATAGTGAATGTGTTGGCGAAAATGTGGGTAGTTGTGAACCGCGTTCGTTGTGTCTAGCAGTTGCACAGAAAGAGCGGCAGCGCGCAGTGCACGTCTATGATGATGGGCCACGGATTGGCTCGAAACATGTCGAGCTAATCTCGATATAAAAATACGTGAGTAGATCCACTATGAGTGAGTCTCACGGTGATTTTATGTTTAAAACCATCAATTGCTCACAAAACTTATTTTATTTTACACACTAACCCTACCCTAAACCTGTTTTTCGTAGATTTTATTGACTCTTAAACTAAGATTTAAATATAAATATCTCAGTTCTCCCATGGAATTCGACTTGGTGCCCATACGATGAAATAAAGTAGAGTTAAAGACCTATTTAATGACCTAAGTGTCAGCTCTGTTGGTTTCAGAACCATACAAAGTTGCCCATGGTCCTTTTCTAATAACACTTTTGTAATCAGATTTCTTAAGAAATTTATACAACAAGTGCGCCTTATATTGTTTGCGTATAGAATATAACTATTCTTTCTACACACACAATATGTTACACTTTTATCAGTAGGTAGGTATGTCAGGAAAGACTCCAATAGAGAGATCTCTCTCCAGACAGACGTTATGCACGGGGATCGAAGTCCTCAGAGAGAAAGTTGGAAGTTTTTATTCAATCGCTTTCTCATACTTCGTTAGGGTTGTGTAAAAACTTTGACAGTTGCTGTAGCTGTCGTTTTGTAGCAAAAGTTCTGCTACTCGACCATAGGTGGCGCTTTCGTCAAACCTAAACTATTTTTTTTCTTAAAGAAAACGTTTTTTTTTTCAGGGTCCCTCGGAAACACATGGCGTCAAGGTGAATGGAAATCAAAGTACAAAATAGAACCCAACAAAATCTCCTTGAAGAGACCGAACTCCATCCCAGGCTGTGACTGCAAAACTGAAGACAATAGTTTTAAAGACAAAGACAAAGACATCACCACCATAGAACTTAATATATTAGATGACAATGCGAAATCGAAACACGATGTGGATTGCGTTAACTTAAAAGACAGAGTTAAAAGAGAGAACGAAAACATACTAAACTTTAACGATAAGGAAATAACATTTACGAATATAGACGAATATTACAAACTAAAGCGAATAACTGACAACGAAGTTTTTATTACGGAGAAATTCTACGACGACGAGGTTCAGGTTTTAGATGGTTATGAAACGCAAGCTAAATTTGTGCGAGATCTCTTCGCGAGGGAAAATCTGAAGGATGAGAAGAATGTAGAAGCGGATGTTGGATGTAGGTGTAGGGCGGATGATAAGAAGTGTGAGGTCGGATGCGGATGCATCTGTGATCAGTGTTACTCGTCTTGCTGGCCAAGGGATTGGATAAAAGAGGATTATCCGAGCGCTCGTGTTATTTCTATAAATTACACAAGTGATCCACACCTCTGGAGGCCGCTGTGGATTAAGGAAAGTAAGAGGTATGTACTGTCCAATGTACTAATAATAATAAGTCAAAGTCAGCTAATGGTCTCATAGCGAAGACTCTCGACATCAACATCTTAGGGGGCATCCATAAATTACGTAAGGTGTTTTTTTCAATTTTCTGACCCTCCCAAGGGGGGCCTTGGTGAGATTTCGTGAGATTTTATTCAACCCCCTCCCCCACCCCCCAAATCTCACGTGAGATTTTTCAAAATGTTATTGTAAAAAAAAAAGAAAATGAAGACGTAACTTAAAAAAAAACTTCAATTTTTCTTCGTTCGGATACACTCATGCATGAAGTGTCAAATGTAAAGCGCCATCCACATACTCACTTCGCTTTTTAAGACCTTAGGCATCTGGATTAAATGGACCAAAATAGTAGTTTTTTTGTTTGCTTGAAACAAGAAAAAAATTGCGTGATATTTGCCGTAACCACCCCTACCCCCAACGTGAGATTAGGTGAGATTTGGCTCGACCCCCTCCCCCCCTAAAACACCTCACGTAATTTATGGACGCCCCCTTAAAAGACTCTCCCTAGACGGTTGGCTTATAGGGTCCGACGAAAAAAGTTGAAAATAAATATACCTACATGAGGGAATAATAGAAAGCATACTTAGTTAGTGTAGTTTGCCGTGTTTAGAACAACACCTCTCCATTTCTTCCGTGGATGTCGTAAGAGGCGACTTAGGATAAAAGTTAAGCCTTAACTTAACCCTTAACCGTTAAGGGATGCTTTAGGTAGTTTAGGTGACAGGCTAGTAACCTGTCACTATTGCACCTCTTAACTTTAGATCTTCAGAAGTGGCTGAAGAACGTGAAATGATCATGTTTGTGTCCACATAACGTTTCATGGGCTTTGCCTACCCCATTAGGGAATACGGGCGTGATGTGATGTATGTATGTTGTATGTATGATTTGACTTCCAAATGTGCCCGTGCCCTTTCTAAAATATAGTTTAGTTTTTAATGTTTTTTTTAAATCTATTTAATAAGATGCATAAATTACTTTTCCAGGCTGCAATTGCACGAGCGAGCAGAGCAAATGATCGAGCAGTTGGTCTCTCTCGGCGTGGGAGAGCGGCCGGTTGTGTGGGTCGGCCACTCCAAAGGAGGGCTGTTTATAAAACAAATCTACTGCGAAGGTAAGCGTAGATCGACTGTCTATAAGGCCCCTAGCAGACGGTGTTTTAAACGACATCACACAACCAACTTACAACACAATAACATACTTAAACGTTACGTGTAAGTTGAATTATATGGGCCCTTTTTGCAGTCGAGAAAACGTCCTTACGACGTTCTAGTATAGGTACGATTATACTAAACAACATAAAGTTGAGACCAAAACGTCTCTCAAACGTCAAAATTTACCTACTTTCCTTCAAGTTAGGTGCATTCTTCTTGGCAATGATGGTCTCTACGAAGCGCTGGTAGACTCGAAAATGACTTTCAAAAGTGCTCTTAGGAGACTATTTGCAGAAATAAAGTTTTGAATTTAGATGTTAGAATTTAGAATTAGAATTTTGGAATTTCAACTCAAAAATTCTACTCAACCTAGAAATGTTTATTAGAATAATAACAACTTATATTATTTAGCGGTCTGAACTACAACACTGAACTTTTTTCATTTTTCAGCGTATGAAGCATACATGAAACTGAATGAACAAAATGATGAAGCAAAGCAAAACTGTGATGAATACGACAAAGACAACGAATTAAACCACATCCAAGATGACGCCGACCGAACTGATAATGTCGATGTAGAAAATAATATTGTAGATAATAGAGATATAGATACAAATGAACAAATTGACCATTCACTAGATTATAACAAAGGAATTGATGGCAATGATTTTAATGAAGAATGCAGAAAATGTGATGATTTTTACGGGTTTGGTTCTGTTGGTGATAGCGATTCGGTGATGAGCGATGACACGAGTGGTGATAGCATCAGTTTGGTGTCTTCAAGTGAAGAAGGTAATCTTAATGGAGAATTTAAACTACCTATCTTAACCTGTATGGTGTCAGGTTAAAATAACACCTAGTATTTCTTCTTTAACATTAAACTACCGTGAGACTCACTTTTATAAAATACGGATAACTCACGTTATAAATCGAGTTTAGCTCGATATGTTTCGGGCTAATTCGTAGCCCTTCATCTAGGAGCCGCGGCGGCTGCTGCTGCCAAACGCGTACTGCGCGCAACCGCTCTCTGCGCGCGACTGCTCGTGCTCGACGAATGTCTATGTCGAGCTAAACTCGATTTATAACGTGAGTTATCCGTATTTTATAAGACCTATTTCTTGTGTTGATTCTGTTCTGTTGACTATCTAGTTACCCTCAAATTGCTAAACGTGGCACTGGATTTTAGAATTCATGTGCTCTGCCTACCCTGCAGGGAATAAGGCGTGACGGTTATGTATGTATGTATGAAGTAAAGTTAAAAATAGACTACATACATACATACATATTCTCACGCCTGTATTCCCATGAGGGGTAGGCAGAGCACATGAATTCAAAAATCCAGTGCCACGTTTAGCAGATTCAGGGTAACCAGATGGTTAAACGTGATATTGCAGTGACAGGTTGCTAGCCCATCGCCCACAATACACTAACCCTTTCCCAGAGTCGACTCTTACGACACCCACGGGAAGAAAGGGGGAGGTGCTATTCTAACCCGGCACCACACGGGACTAAAAAAAAAAAACTCTAAAATAAAAATAGACTCTGTCTAAATATAATATTTACTTGATTAAACTGTACTTAAGTAAGAAGTCAAGGCTGACAAAGTAAATAACGTTCTCAAGGGAATATGCTCTAATAAATAAGTACTTAATATGTAAAGTGGATTGGTCTTTTAGGGAAATGATTTTGCTATCAACTATTTGGGTAGTAAATTACAATGTATAGGTACGATTTTGTTAAATAAATAATCTACGATAATTTCAGATTTACGTGACAGCTTACTAGGGTTTACAATATTTTACGCTTTTACAATTTTCATTTTTTACCCGGTTTTTTGTAACGCGTTGTAAATTACTTGTGTGATCTCGGGTTTAGAATAACACCTCACCATTTCTTCCGTGAGTGTCGCAAGAGGCAACTAAGGGCATATTCAAATTCAAATTCAAATAGGTATGTATAGGTTAAAGTATCATCTGGGTGGCCAAGAATCTTATATACAATCTGGATATTGCACTAGTAATAAAATTTTGAAGATCTGTTTTTTGACCTGGTTTGAACTTTACTGTATCTTCTTTCTCGTTTACTCTTTAGACGGGGTAGCCAAGTTCAGGTTTAATTTTCCCAAATAAAATTGCTTAATTCACAGTGCACTATATGTTACTACCAAATTTGGACGCACACAAGTTATAAAATGTGAAGTAAAAAAAATGTTAGCTTTACTTTGTTACTTGCTTGTTATTTCCGCGAATAGCCTACTGACAAAAACACATTTAAGTGATTTCAAATTACATCATTTTTCGTAAAATTTTACTAAAAGTTACGGTAATTATTGCAACGTAATATAGCAACACCATTTGCATATGTCAAACATTGTGATTGCCGCTGTCATTGAGTTATCGTTCGCTTCGAAAGTTTCCAACGGTTTTATGTATTATTTAAGCAGTATTCTGGAGATAATCATCATGAGTTGCATAGTTCGTAGTTGCAGAAATGTGTGGTATCCAGGATCAAGTGTATAATTTCACAGGCAAGCTATTAACTCCATTATTATTACTCAATCGTTTACTTTTTTAACAGAAGCTTATTTCACGTATATCTCGTAACTATTTTATTAAATAGAGACAGATAAAATTAGTTTAAGCCTTTATTATCAGATTTAAGTTCTCATTTTTGGTGTTAGATAAGAGTAAATACAAAAAATCTTGATTGTTAATGAACCATAAAAATATGAAGGAGAATGATTAGGGTAACCATGTTTTAGGTTAAATAAAACCCAATCGCGGAAGGTTTTACGATTTGCCTATGAAGTTAATGGTAATTATATGGAATGTACAGTTACTGTTACATATCCAAAGAACAAACTTATTTCTTATCTACACTAATATTATAAAGAGGAAAACTTTGTTTATTTGTTTGTATGTTTGTTTGTTTGTTTGTTTGGTTGTAATGAATAGGCTCAGTAACTACTGGACCGTTTTTAAAAATTCTTGCACCATTCGAAAGCCACATAGGCTAACATAGGCTAAATTTTATTTTGAAAAAAGAGGATTCCGTAAAATATTTGGGTTTAGATACCTACATCTACACTAATATTATGAAGAGGAAAACTCAGGCTCAGAAACCTACGACCCCAAAATCCGAAATTTACGCGAACGAAGTCGCGGGCGGAAAGCTAGTTCTATTATACTTTTTTTGGATATAAGGATTAATTTTTTAGATAACATTTTACTTTTTTTACAGGAACCAAAGCAAGCCCACGTAAAGAAAGTCAATGAGTAGAATAGCAACTCCATATTACGATAGCTTTAGTTGTCAGTGATTTGCACGAATAAGATGGTAACCGTTTATTACGAAAATATTTCAAGCATATATATTTTCGGTAATGTAAATTTTGGCTTATAACAAATAAATTAAGATAGGTAAAAATAAATGAATTATGACATACGTATACACATTATACACGCCCTTAAAATCACCATTAATTTGATATATAACTCGTTGATGAATTCTTTGTAGAACTAAAGATATAGAGTAGAATCGGTTTTTTATTTTTCCTGTAAAATTTTCTTTTTCCTATTACCATTTTATTCCCCGGGGGCGACAATTTTACGAAATTTAATAATTCTTAAGAGACGAACTTCTTTTAGTTGATTCACTTGCTTGTTTTTATGATCTTTCTTATGTTCGTAAATAGGTTTAGAATAAAACTAATCATGATTCTCACCTAACGTCCGAAAGTATTGTCACCGTAATGAAAGGGACAGCAAATAACAGTGACGTCATTCAAGGTCAATTTTTTGGGCTTCACTTTTTTCTTCTATATGCAATCTCCAGTTTGAGTATAAGCTTCTTGTGGGTGGCAGTCTAGCAACCTGTCACTTTTATACCTGCCAACTCAAAACAAAAAAAGTGGCCACGAAACGTGAAATAGTCATTGTTTTGTCTATGCAGCGTTTCGTGTACTCTGCCTACCCCATTTGGGAGCACACGCCTGATTATAATGGATGTTAATCTTTGGTCTTAGTGCAGTAGTATCCAGTTCCATCTATCGGCTAGTAGCGGAACTTTTACTAGCGCCATCTAGTTATGTTCACATTCACAATAAAAGTTATGTTAGTATACCTTATCGGTTTAGGTAGTTAAAACAATGTAAACAATCTTGACGTGTCTTTTTATTTAAACGTACACTTTATAAATCGAAATCTTTGCATTTTACAATTTAGGTATGAAAAAATCATTTACTGTCATAATTGAATTGTATAGGGTAACAATTTTCATTTTTAGACTGTGTATTTCAACAAAAAGACTTGTCAAGATTGTTTATATTATTTTAACTACCTAAACCGATAAGGTATAGTTCACTTTGGTTAACCGACTTCAAAAGAGATTTTTTTTGTATGTATATTACTCGATATCTCCGAAACACGTGAACCGATTTTCAGTTATTTTTTAATCGAAAGGGTACTCGGAAATGGTCCTGTTAGCACTAAGTCGGGATCTGATGGGATCTTGGAGAAATCTAGGGAACTCTTCAAATGTTATAGGGAAATGTACGGCACTTTCGGTAATTTATTGATAAAATCAAGAATTTACATACATACATACATATTCTCACGTCCGTAGGGGTAGGCAGAGCACATGAATTCAAAAATCCAGCGCCACGTTTAGCAATTTCAGGGTAACCATATGGTTAAACGTGATACCTATTGCAGTGACAGGTTGCTAGCCTTTCGCGCACACCACGTTCGACGATAGGTGGCGCTAAGGCGCTACAGCGCCATCTAGTTATGTTCACAGTAAAACTTATGTTACTAGTTCACATTCATTTTTCACCTTTCAGAAGACCAAAGCCTGCGACAGCGCGCGCGCCTCTGGTCCAACAGCGCGGGGTTCATGTTCTACTCGGTGCCGCACCGAGGGTCCCCGCTCGCGGACATCAAGACTCCCATCACTAAGCGCTCCGTTGAGTTGCTTGAAATGGGACAAGGTAATTTTTTTATCAAAATAATATGGTAGTAAGATGAAAGTGTCGGGTTTTAAATTATACTTTAGCTTGTCTTGTGTACATATCGTAAGCGATTAACGAAATAGGATAAGGTAAAGTACCCACTAGAGTGTTCTAGTCTAGAATGAATGTCTACGAACGCCCAAGTCACACAATATTTACTATAATAATAAAGAAATCGCAGTAAGGAACCTTTGACTTGCCACGACTTTGTTTAGATTTCATTACTTTTTAGAGATAAACGTGGCTAGTTTTTCTACTGAATGTTTTCGGTGGGATCTATCTGTTTGTTATTTTGGATTTAGAATGACACCTCTCCATTTCTTCCGTGGATGCCTCAAGAAGTGACTAAGGGAATAGGTTGGGGTGGGTATGTTTTAGGCGACAGACTAGCAATCTGTCACTGTTATACCTGCCAACTCAAAGCCTAAAAATATGTTTGAAGTTTCCGCGCATAGTTTTGTTTTTACAGCGTTTTATGTGCTCTGCCTACGCTATGGCAATACAGAAGAGATGGGGTATCAGACGGGGATTCTGTTAATAAACGCCTTTCTTTCTTTCTTCTTATTTGATGGAATGTAATTATGTATCTCTTTGAGTCTCTCCTAAACCTGTGTGTTGTAGACTGTTCGCTGGTGACGCACCTGCAGGCTACCTATATTTATCTACCTATACTATTTTGTATACATCTCTCTTAGAGTATTTCCAAAAGTTGTGCATGTATGTATCTATCAATGTATACTTGCACTCTTTCCTGAAGTAGTGCACATTGCACAGACTATTCGCTGGTGACGCTCCTGCAGTCTACCTGTAGGTATGCTACCTGTATATCTCTCTTGGAGTCTTTCTTAAACTTGTATGTATGTATGTAATATGTATGTAACTCTATATTGTACAAAATAAACATGACAAAATAACAGACAAAACAAAACACAAGTACAAAGGCGAACATACCTCTTAAGGGATCTCTTCCTGCTAACCTTCAACTTGTGTATGTTATGATATGTTTAGACTGTTCGCTGGTGACGCGGCTGCACGCGCGCTGGCTGGCGGCGGCGGCGCGCGGCCCCCGCCGCTGGTGCGCAGCCTCGTGGAGACCTCGCGCACGCTCATGGCCGTGCTGTGGCTGCGGATCGTCAGCGTCGACTCCGCGGGTGAGCTGACACTGTCAATACATTATTATTACTAGCTGGCTCGGCAAAGTTCGTGCCGTCTTAGCAAGGTTTTTTTAGAAAAATTAAATTTAAACCTTCCCCGCAGGGCAAACGTTCCAAAACAAGATGGCGCTTCCGATTCTTCGGTAACTAACACTATCTAATTAAGCAAGTGCAGTACAGTCGAGTTTATAAATATATGAGCAGACAAATGTAAACTTTTGCACCTTATTGTCAATGTCATAAAGGTGTACTTACACTTACAGATATTTTTGAACCCTCAGTTTTGCTCATATATTAATGAACTCGACTGTACCAGGACATCATATTCGGCAAGAGCTAACCTTGTCCTTAGTCAGCTGAATCGGCCCAGCCGTTCCCGAGTTTGAGCGTGCTGGCCCGCCGCTCGTGCGCAGCACGGCAACACGCTCTGGTCGCGTCGCGCGCGGGATAGTCTACCTGTCACTTTCTGACGTCTCTAGTTAGATAGAGTCAGGTATAGACCTCGCGCACGCTCATGGCCGTGCTGTGGCTGCGGATCGTCAGCGTCGACTCCGCTGGTGAGCTGCGACGCTGTCATTATATTATTACAACCACCAGGGCCATTGTCTAACGCGCTAAAAAACAACATTGATTTCAATTTGATAGTTGGAACCTAATTTCGCTTCGAATGTGAAACATTTCCTTTAGGTGGGATTGGACAGATTCGTATTAAATCAGTTG
>BHDV01015199.1:0-18983 GCA_005406045.1 Adoxophyes honmai
CAATTTAGAAAATAATTTAATTTAATTTAAAATTGGGATACAAAAGTTAACCACAAGCACGTCCACTCGGAGCAACGTTACACGAGCGAGACCAACCTTACACTCTTATGCCGTTTCGTCTACTCACGGAGATCTAAGCTCTATTACAAAAGATCCGATCTAAAACCAAAATCTAACTGGAAAATCGGGGGAATTGTGTCAAACCCTTAGGTAAGCCCTTTTAAAATATTATAAGGGGGCTTCAGTGGCTCATTTAGGTGTAGAGGCTTTGAGAGCCCTCGAGTCTTGGTGACAAAACCCGTTATATGCTGTTATCTACGATATCGGATAAGGGATATCGCTTGAAAAGATTTGATCGCTTAGAAGGTTTAGGCAATGCATGCAAAGTGTTGGACACCTTGGCGTATGGGTGGTTACATAAGACGGTGCGAATATGCGCAGAAAATATTTTCTCTCATTATCTTTTATATTATTGTATACAGGCGTCCTCGAAACTATAAAATATGAAGGGAAGGGTACCTTAAATATTGGAAGTAGGAAATTTATCTAAACACTAGCTTTCCACCTGCGGCTTCGCCCGCGTGGAACTCGGTTATATTGCGGTATAAAGCACAACTATAAGAAAACTTCTCGTTTCAAACGACACACGGCGCCATCGATCTATTATCTATCGATCGGTTATCGATTGATATCGATCTATCATCAATCGATATCGATCTATCAAGCAAAGTATTTTTTTGTTTTCCCTCGGGAACATCAATTTTTTCCGGGATAAAAAGTAGCCTATGTCACTCTCCGTGCCCCCTGAAGCCCGCTCTACACTCGCGGCGCGAAGTCGCGCCGTGAATTCACGGCGTGAATTTACGCAGCGGCTCACGCATAATAACTAAGCGCGAACGCAAGGCGTGAACAACATCTACACTCGTGATTCGCGGCTTTCGCGGGCGTTCGCGGGTGTTCGCGTCGCGGGTGTTCGCGTCGCGAGTGTAGAGCGCGCATAAACTATCTCTACCTAAAAAATCTCGTCAATCCATCGCTCCGTTTAACCGTGAAAGACGGACAAACAAGCAAACAAACAAACAAACACACTTTCACATTTTATATATTGGTACGGATTTTATTAAATTTTTGAACTCTGTACCTAATTCAAAAGTTATACCTATAATTACTTGCTTTTTTGAGAACAGAACTAGCGTAAATAGGAAATAATATTTTATTAACGCAATGTATTATTATGTAATTATTTTTCTTCAGTATCTGACATAGTGTTTTAAAAAAATCGCGAAATGATAATAACATTTTTTTTCTTCATTCTTTCAATTATTAGTTATAAACCGACACATACCGGCTCCTTAATTTGTGTAATGTGTATTTGTGCCACATTTTTGAGTCCGAGAATCTTAAACCAACACTAGCAACATCTTAAATGCAAAAACTTAAATGACTCGAATTGAGAAAAGTCCACTGAATGCAAAACCGGGAGTACCTCTTAAAAATATTAAACTTTTTACATCTAAAGTCCCAGCGAATTTTTATAGTCGGTATGAGAGGAAAATAGTTATACTTTGTTGCCTCCTTCCAGCAAGTTTACGGAGCCAAGTTTGTGGTTTATTTTTAAGGAATAAAAACTTTGTGTTGACTTGAGCTTGTTAGTAGAGAGAACAAGAGACTGAATAATAATTTTATTGATTATTTGCATTGCGCGATTTACACAGCATTACAGATTTAAATCTAAAGTGTTAAACTGAATATCGACTTGAGGTACACAACATCTACTTACATAATTACATACAGCATGCTTGTGTTCCCAAATGGGGTAGGCAGAGCACACGAAAAGTTACAAAGATAAAATCATGACTATTTCACGTTTCGTAGCCAATGTTAAGCATATTTTTTTTTAGATTTTGAGTTGGCAGGTAGTTACACAGGGAGTTGGTAGCTAGTAGACCTGCATACAGCATCGTATAGTAACCTCTATAGGGTCGTCTGTCCAACTTGTAGGTGGACGTCCTAAAGCTGCGTTTGCTGGACCGTGATAACTTAATCACTTTTCGACCTCATTACCTTCTGCTCTGAGAGCAATATGGCCTGTCCATTGCCACATCAACTCGCTAAACCCACATTGCTGTGCAGGACAGATTTTAATTGCTAACTTTATGCTTGTGTGCGCGAGCGCCTCTATGCTATTGACGCCTGAAACTCCATACGCATTGTCAGAGGAAGCGGAGCGTGATGGTACGAACGAAACGCTTATTTCCTGGCCGCTGCGATGCGCGCGCTCTTTCGATTCATTACGAATGTTACAACCGATACCGTGCCGCGCCGCCCCGCTTCTGCTGTCATTGCGTTTGAAGCTTACACTAGCTGCTATAAAATAATATAAATGTACAGGCTAATGATGTCGATGACAAACCTGAAATAAATACTTAAGAAAATTGCCGTTCACTTGTGTGAAACAACACCTTTTGGAGACTTAGATCTTGAACATTAAACTACCGTGAGACTCACTCATAACGAAAATTACAGAAAACTTTTCTGCAAGACGTGCCATGCGCGCCACCACTCTGTCCGTGCGACTGCTTTGTGACGAGCGGCAGTAGCTGCTTCGGCTCCTAGATGAAGGGCTACGGACTGTCCCGAAGCTGAACTGAACTCTGGCTGAACTGGGCTGAACTCGATTGAAGATTTTACATATTTTTCATTATTGGATTAGGTCTTGATTCAGATTAAATACAGACCTAGAATTCCAAAAGTGAAAAATGGCAGTTAACAGCTTTTGTTACTATCGGATAAAATATAAAAGTGCAGGAGAAATATGGTTATTGTATTAGTAAACATTATGTAAGGAACAAGTTAACCAAATACATACATAAACATGACCATATTCTTTAATGGGGTAAGTTGAACACACAATCATAACGTCAGATACCTACACAAAACCTGTTTCTGGTTTTGAAGCCATTCTTAAGAAAACTTTAGTTTAAAGCTAGATAAAAATAACAGTGAAAAATGGATAGCCTGTTGCCTAAAGCGCACCTTAACCTATTTTCGCAATTGTTTACGAAATTTTAAACTAAAGAGGTCTTACGATGACACCAAAAGGAGTTGCTAAATGGTGGTCGGGGTTACAAATAAAATAAACTTACCAAATCAATGAGCTGCGACAGCCTCAACCCGAGCTTTACCAACACAGTGTTATTATTCTTATCCACAGGTCGTATCAGTCTATTGTAATTACTCAACAGATCGTCGTACAGCCTCTTTGCATCAGGATTAGCACAGCACAGGCCGCAAAGAAATGAAAACAAAAGAAAAACGAGCTCCGACTTGGTAAAAGAAAACATCACTCACTGCACTTAGGTTATGTTGCAAAACAATCGATAGAGCTACGAAACCGCCGACTTTTGTCCCAATTTCGATCCATCCATATCGCAGTTGGATCGACGCGTGTTTTTATGAGATTACGAACTCGATTTTGATGGTTAAATAATGGGTTTTTGTGGATATTGTTTGACAGCTACACCCGAGAGGCAGAGGCGATCGTGGCGCCATAACTAGAGGGGAAGCCGCAAAATGGCGTCACTGCGCCGACTCGGCCGGCGCGTCAACATCCATTTGCTCGAGCCAATGAAAAACTAGAGCTTCCTGTCCATTCGACAACTTGAAGCTGATTGATGTTTGCTTACATGTTATCGTTCTAAATTTAAAAATCGAAATCAAATTTCGAATCGACAATGGCTGATCACCAGCGGCATTTTACTTTTTTCTAAATCAGTGACACGCTGGCATAGGCATTGTTCTTTCCAGCCTGTACGGCACGCGTGTTTTTCGCGTTCGAATACATTATTTACGTGCCAGTTTCCGGATCGATGTGTAGTACGCACGCGCGTTGCCCCATTCATGGCTGTCGCCTCGCGCCGCAATAATAGATGGCGCTGGCGTCGTTGTTAGGGCAATTAATTCCAGTTGTTATATTTACGAAGGGATGGTATCTGGGCCGAGGCAGGGACGCACGGGGCTTATCTACGCCACTCGGCAACGGAACGAAACGCCCGTACGTTATCCTCTTACAAGATAACTGCGCTTTTATTTTCTAGTTTTGTTTCCAACGTTATTTTTTTAATAGATGGCAATTTTTTTTATGAACATTCACAAACTGCCAGTGCCTATAGAAGTGTGAAAATTATAAGGTTTTTTTAATGATATTTACGAATGATGTTTTAATTACTTTCGAATATTTGAAGTATCAGATGGATTGCAGATGAGTTGCCAAACCAGAGGCCTCCGGTGTAATATTTAATGTGACAGTAAGTAATAAAACTGTATCGGCTGTCTCACCCCAAAATATCGAACTTCAGCTTGCTTGAAATTACTGCAAAGTTGGACGTTGCCTTGGTTGCATAGGTACGAGGCTTAAAAAAACTTATTCGTTAAGTTTTTATGAAATGAAAACTTTTCCCCATGTGGTGCCGGGTTAGAATAGCACCTCCCCCTTTCTTCCCGTGGGTGTCGTAAGAGTCGACTCTGGGAAAGGGTTAGTGTATTGTGGGCGATGGGCTAGCAACCTGTCACCGCGATATCACGTTTAACCATCTGGTTACCCTGAAATCGCTAAACGTGGCACTGGATTTTTGAATTCATGTGCTCTGCCTACCCCTCTTGGGAATACAGGCGTGAGGATATGTATGTATGTGAAATGAAAACTAAACATCCCAGAAATATCTTACTTTATAGTATCTATAATCCGGGAACTGTAAAACTTGACTTGTCTCGCAAGAGCGGACCGAAAAGGTTTGACTGGAATGCGTTCATAAAAGCGAGCCGAAGTGAAAAACTTTTCGCATCTTTCAAATTTGGAGTCGGATTCTTTTGTTTCTTGTTATTGACGCCACGGTCGGGTTGAGTACAGTTCCAATTTTAAATCTTTGAATTTTTAAAAAGTTTCGTAAAAGAGGTCTTATTTGAAGAAGTTTGTAAGCGTTTGCCGGCCAGTGGCTGAGCGGCTCGCCGTTATTGTTAGTGTTGTTCTTTATTCTTTAGTTTATTTTGCAAGTATTGTGAGCCTTTCAAAGGATTATTTACATTTAATCTTTTTTGCTTCGTAACTTTTGCTAAATTTTCAAGAATAGATTAAAACAATATTGCGATAACTTTTTGGGTTGTGTCGACGATGTAATCATAAAGTTTGTTTGTTTTAATAGAGTTTACATTCAGGACGTTGTTACCTTATACTTATACAGTGACGCTACAGTAAAGCTGCTACACGTGTATTAGCTACGTGAGTATGCTTTAGTACATGTATGATATGCATGTCTGGGTAAGGTTCAAAAAACTTGTACATAAATTAAGGGTTAATAAAAACAAAATCACGATCGCGTCTTTTGTGTTACGAAAATTACCTATACAAAATGTATGGGTAATTGTCGTAACACAAAAGAATCAATTAACTTTTGTTTTTATTAAAGCCCTTAACTATGTACAATTTTTTTGAACCTTACCCGTCTATAATATTATGAGACGTCTTTAGTATACTTAAGGATTTACCAAGCGAGATTTCATATTTATAATTATGATGATGTCTATTTATGCATGTTCTTTTCATGTTAATTCGGGTAGAATCTCGCAACTCAATTTTAATTTAATTTTAACTAAGTAGAAGCTACATTAAAGCGCAGGTTCTCATAACAATAACATAATATTTATTACAAAACTTGACCTAACTTATATCTTGCGGTTTGCAGTCAGACAAATCCCTAGAGTCCCAAAGCCCACTTTAAGAAGCTCTGACCAACGAGTAGACGGCTAGTTATTAATACATTACGCCAATCCCGATTATACAGTAATCGTAATTAATTATGTACATTATAATTCGATCACTGGAAACAATTAATCCAGACCAACAGTTCGATTAATTTGTAAGTGATACAGGTGGTTCTATAATTACACGAGTTCCTCGCTGGTACGCCGTTCTGTTGATTACCAGTTTGAATTTAACGTGGTTAGTATTGAGTTTGCTGTTTTTGTCAAATAAACTTAAGTGGTTTTATTAACCTGGTTCATAAACAAATGTTAAAGCTTAATTAAGAAAAACTTCATTGTCAAAACAGTCGTTTATTGCTGGCTTTTTGTTAACTTTAAGTACTGCGTTGTCATCTTTACTATACATCGTATAGTAATATACATAAAAATAATACAAATTTTCAGCTCAATGATAACCAGGAAATGGATCAAATTGAACTTGTAAGTTTTTCAGAATAACACATAGGCTACAATTTATAAAGATAATTGTGTGAATTGCCTAAAAGTATTGCGTAAGAGGCGACCAAGGCAATGTGTTTAGGTTTGCTTCAGGTGATAGGCTAGCAACCTATCACTTTTATACCTCTTTCATCTGTTTATTAAACTTATTATACTAAAAGTAGCCACGGAACGTGAAATGGGCATGGCTTGTGTATTTAACGTGTCATGTACTCAGCTCCCGTGTGGTGGAGTGTGGTGGTCGTAAGCGACATCCACGGAAGAAATGGAGAGGTGTTATAGGCGACTAAGGATATGCCTGGGTTTTGGTACATTTTAGGCGACAGGCTAGCGACATGTCACTATTGTACCTGCCACCTTGAAACCAAAAATACATACTAGAAGTGGCCACAAAACGTAAAATAGTCATCGTTTCGTCTATGTAGCGTTTTGTGTGCTCAGCCTACCCTATTTGGGAATACAGGCGTGATTGTATGTATGTATATTTATAACCTGTGTGCAGCTATTGGTATCCCATCCACAGGACAGCTGCTTCATTTGATATGACTCCAATTTAGCGGCGCCCCACGGGAGTCGATATTAATTGCGCAGAAGGCAATCAAATTTGTTAAAATTTACATCTTTCTTGGACATGATAACCAGATTTCATGTCAAAAAATTATTGTAATGTTTCTAGTCGCCAATATCAGTAGCAACACTCAATAAGCACAGCAACACCTACATACACAGTCGAGGGCAAAAATATATTATGTTAGCAAGTAATGTGAAAGAATATAAGTAGCCATGTAAAATTGAAAAGATATATACCTACTCATCCAAGTGGTAATACATACAATCACGCCTGTGTTCCCAAATGGGGTAGGCAGTTCAGAGTACACGAAACGTGACAAAGACAAAACTATAGATACATACATACATACCTTCACGCCTATATACCCAAGAGGGGTAGGCAGAGCGCATGAATTCAAAAATCCAGTGCCACGTTTAGCAATTTCAGGGTAATCAGATGGTAAAACGTGATATTGTAGTGACAGGTTGCTAGCCCATCGCCCACAATACACTGACCCTTTCCCAGAGTCGACTCTTACGACACCCACGGGAAGAAAGGGGGAGGTGCTATTCTAACCCGGCACCACACGGGCTATTATAATGACTATTATCACGCTTTGCAGCCACTTCTAGTATAGCTTTAGGTAACAACACCTACAGCAACACCTGATTACCAAAATAAGTGGTTAACATGTATAACCTGTATGCAGCTACATCGGTATCCCATCCTCGGGACAGCTGCTTCATTTGATATGACTCCAATTTAGCGGCGCCCCACGGGAGCCGATATTAATTGCGCAGAAGGCAATCAAATTTGTCAAATTTGTCGTCTTTCTTGGACATGATTACCAGATTTCGTGTCAAAAAATTATTGTAATGTTACTAGTCGCCAATATCAGTAGCAACACTCAATAAGCACAGCAACACTCACATACATGTAATACAAACAATCACGCCTGTGTTCCCAAATGGGGTAGGCAGAGCACACGAAACGTGACAAAGACAAAACCATGATTATGACTGTTAGTACCAGAGCCCACGACCAAAATTTTTGTCTCATAGCAATACGGCCAAAACCGCATCAAATCGATAGATACGATTATCCTGAACTCGAAAATACGAATATCAGACATTTTCCGCGTAGCGTTTGATCTGACCAAATTTTTTTCGTTTTTGGGAGTATATGCTACACTTAAAGTGTCTGAAAACAGGTTTTTGGTAATCCTGGCAGCAATACGAAAAGTTAAAAAAAATATATCCGTATTGCTATGATACAGGTCGACTAAATTTGTTGACATTTTCAAAAATGCGCTCAGGCTATATGCTACGCGCAAAATGTCTGAAAACAAACTTTTTCGTAATACAATTATAAAATCTATGTACGTTTTCACTATCAGTCGTATTGCTACAATACCGACTGCCTTTTTTTTTTGACACAGCAGAAATAGCCTCTCACGCAGTTGCTACACTTTCGACCGTTACTACACACCTAGTAGGGTTCAGTATCATACAATCTAACGATTTTATAGGGTTTTGCCGTATTGCTATGAGACATGGGTTTGGTCGTGGGCTCTGGTACTATGTATCACGCTTTGCAGCCACTTCTAGCATAGTTTTAGGTAACAACACCTACACAAACACCAACAGCAACACCTGATTACCAAAATAAGTGGTTAACATGTATAACCTGTATGCAGCTACATCGGTATCCCTAGGACAGCTGCTTCATTTGATATGACTCCAATTTAGCGGCGCCCCACGGGAGCCGATATTAATTGCGCAGAAGGCAATCAAATTGAGATGAATCGCCAACCTAATACTGAGCAAGACCGACTATTATACAACTTGATAATTGATATAAGGCGAAGTACCAAGTTTATTGCATGCTATAAATGTCCAATTTAGATTTTGTCGCGCTTTATTAATGATGTTGAAGGTGAAGCTGATGGTTGGAAATGGATTCGAAAAGTTCAAAATAATGCAGATTATTTTATTGAATATGAGATGAAACGTTAAACGATTTTATAATGAAATGTATTGTGTTGGTGGTGTGTAATGGCAACATACAAACTAAGAAAGAAGAACATTAACACAATTTGTCGCAGCTAAAACATTACTTCAGAATTTTTTGTTTAGTTTTGGTTTTATTTTAAGTGTATAGTTAGTTAGCTTTGTTTTACATAATAATATTTATTCATTGCAATTTCTGTATGTCTATATGTCGTTTTTGAAATAAACTTGACTAATTTGTTACTGTTAATCTAATCTAAAAATAATCATTAAACAAACAAAAACTAAATGGCTTACAATAAAATTAGTATAACATACATACATACATACATATTCTCACGCCTGTATTCCCAAGAGAGGTAGGCAGAGCACATGAATTAAAAAAATCCAGTGCCACGTTTAGCTATTTCAGGGTAACCAGATGGTTAAACGTGATACTATCGCAGTGACAGGTTGCTAGCCCATCGCCCACAATACACTGAGACCCTATCCCAGAGTCGGCTCTTACGACACCCACGGGAAGAAAGGGGGAGGTGCTATTCTAACCCGGCACCACACGGGCCGTAATTAGTATAATTCTGTGCCAAACAGCGCCAAAAGGGCCGCATCCAACATGTGTTTCAGTGCATCTCTATATTTTTATGACACCACTACCCCAATACTGAAAATGTCATCCTTGTGTAGAGCAGTATCATTGTAAAGACCGTGAAACTCTTTCCGTACAACTCCGATGCAGTCCGTTTGGTAAATAGACTTAGAGTGAGTCAGTCCTTCTGCCATCCCTTCAAAAGGGGGACTTAATTAAGAATTACGATTTGACATGCGCCAATTTTCATTTTGGTGCCTCCGAGGCCGTCCTGAAATCTCGTATTTATTGTGACGTCCAAATTTGAATATCATGGGGCTGGCTTATCTGCCTCCAAGGCTGTGTACACACTGATTTGGAAATCGTAAATAAAATTAATTTGGGTTGAGGTTATATTAGATGAATTGACTTCGAATTCGTAGAGTTATGTCATAGTAGACGTGAGAACGGTTTCCTTTGTATGATGTTACCATCGAACCAATTGATTCCTGACCCACCATAGAACCTATTTACAAACGTCACAGTGATATCGCATTGCTTGACAAGGGAAAACTTTGTTACGGTTATTGTGATAATGTTCTGCAGTGGGTCAAGAATCAGTTGGGTCGACTGTACAATATGGTAGTTATTGCATGGTGATGAAGAGCCAAGTGGTTTTAAATAACTCTCTTTGTTCTTTCTCTTTTGCTTTCTCTTGTGATACCACGTTTGAAATCTCCATTATGGAGATTATGTCTTTAAAGCCTTAAATTATCTTTAAATATTATGAGTACTTACACTTTTTGTCAAATTTCACGATTGACGGACAATATTTTTTAAGTAACGAATACAATTTTTCTAATGAAATACTAGCTATTTAGAAATTAAAACTAACTTAAAGATCGCATCCAAATAACCAACAAATTAAATGTCTATTTACTTAATGACATTATTATATTATAAAGTGAATAAGTTTACTATTCTCATTAGAAATATTACTAATACATTCAAAAATTCAAGACTGTTTTAGCCCTCTTGCGTTATTTTTCTTTTTATTTATAATCTGTGTGTACTCAGCTTAACAGGAAGCTCTTTATCAGAAGATAAGATGTGAAAAATTTAAATCAAGGGAGCAATTGTAACTGACACATTGAATACGAAACAGGGATTTTAGAGTTGAATCGAACATTAAATAAAATAATTCAACTTGTTTAAGTCCCACTAGCGGATACAGGCCTCCTCGCAGTAATAAAGAGCTTGGGCAGCAGTGCTGTTTTTCAAAAGTTTATTGCTTTGTATCTTTTCAACCGAGGTATTATGATTGCTAAGTTTAAATCTGGAATCATAATGTATCGATAACAAGGTTAAAATTCTATTGAATTTAAACTTCACGATTGTATGAACTCGGTTTCAAAAGTCGGTCGGTGTGTTTTCTACACCTTATACTCCTTATAAATTGCTAAACGTGGCACTGGATTTTTGAATTCATGTGCTCTGCCTACCCCTCTTGGGAATACAGGCGTGAGAATATTTATGTATGTATGTATGTATACTCCTTATAGGACTTGAACAGTGATAAGAAGTGTAAGCTTGGAAATCAAAGCCATAATTCAACGCAACATTGAATTACTTCTTACTTACCCCTTTTCAACCGAGGGATAATTGTTCAGTTTTAATCTGGAATCATAAATACTACTACGATACTATACTCACATTCAAATTTATTCAAATTCAAATTTAAATAAATTTAGGCCTCACGATCGTATCAGCTCGGTTTTAAAGGGTTTTTAAGTACTGTGTGACTAGTTGCTTGGTTTTAATAGACAAAAAAACATCGGGATACATTATGCAAACATCACGCCTATATTCCTAAATGAAATAAGCACTATATAGAGCACACAAAACATTACATAGTCAAATTCAGGACCATTTTACGCTTCATAGTCACTTTTGGGATGATTTTAGATTGAAACGTTTAGAAACAGACGTTTTAGAAACAGGTCAGGTCAAGAGTACCCGAAATCGACGAGCATGTATGAAGAAACTAATGAATGTGGATGAAGCGAAAGAGGTATGTCAGGATCGTAGCGAGTGGAACAAAGTGGTCTCTGCCTACCCCTGTGGGAAAGAGGCGTGACGGTATGTATGTATGTATGTATGTATTTAGATTGAAACATTGTTGAAAGATAAAGCCTAAAGCATTACTATACTGATTTCCTTAGTAGCCTTTTAAAAATGAAAAAAATGGAGAGGTTTTTTTCGAAACCCGACACCGCACAGGGGCAGGTAAAAGAAAACAAATGCCTGTAAAAAGCACTGATCTTTGTTTACGCCGTCCAGCAATCGTAAACAACGCAACAAATTCTGCAACTGGTCAAGTTTTTCATTTACACGCCACCTAACATTGACGAGGGTGGCTTATTTATCATAATATCGACAGGTGGACCTCGCAACCTCGTATCTATTCCCTCACAACCACCCCAAAAGCACTCTAGTACCTGAGGATTAAAGCTGGCGTTGGAATGGTTTTATTCAAGTGAATGTGAGGTTTGGTGGGTTATTGAGTAGTATCAGAGAAGCCGTCACGGTATCGAAGTAACTCTTATTAGTTTTTGGGCCCCTGTTTTATGCATGAACGAGTATCGTAATAAGACCGGCTTGTATCGACATGTCGGGACATGTTAAATGGCGCCCTCTATTTGCACCTTTTGTTAACTCGGAGAATTAATTTGTTCGAAGATTGAATTTGATTAAAGTTGTCAGGGCGTGATGTTCGGGCTTTGTTTGCTGGTCATTAGAAACTTAGTGTATATTTATTCATTATAAGCCTGTTAGAGTTCACTGATGACTGATAAAATGATGAGTAAAGCCCTCTCCTCTCAACAGCCTTGACTCTTCCACTGTTCTTTCAATTTTTAACCAGCTTACGCTTACACTGTCAAGGGAACGCACGCTTGGGATCTAGTTCGTCAAAATTGTCTCAGCGGTTAATACGCGAAAAGATAACAGATAGAATAAGTTCTTCTTCTTCTACTATGTTGGTATCACTTTTGACAGTGGTCGTGATCAAATGTTAGCTCTTCGGGAGTCGGTAGCAAGCTGCATGCCACCACGCTCTTTTGTTTTTCTGAGTCAAAAATGGTTCATATAATATCAACTGCATGCAGCACCGCTGCAGCAGTCGTCGATGTCTCATCTTTGCGTTATGCTACTGCGGCCATGCTGCGGTCTCCGTGGATGTCGCAAGAAGCAAGTGTGGAAAATAGTTATATTGTTGGCAACAGGTTAGCAATCTGTCACTAACCTGTACACTAGCAATCTATCTAATTTGAACATAATACTTGTCATCAAGAAGTTTGTGTTAAGTAGCTCTCAATAGCTTAGATAAAAAAATTGCATGCTAATGTATTTGGTAACAAGTCACGGCACTAAAACACTACCCTACATTTTTTTTATACCATGATTTAAAACAAATAAATAATTTAATTTCATTTGAAACCTAAAAAATTATGCTAAAAGGTTTTGACTATGGAGCGTTTCGTGTGTACAGTCAGGGAATCTGAATGTTTAGCAGGTTGACCGCCTTCATAATTTGTTCGCAGTATAGGACAAATTTCACCATGAAGTTCAATATTGAGTATTTTTTTATGTCATGCAACTGGCTGGAAACAGTAATCAGGCCAATTTTAGAAGTATCTCAACCTGCTAAACATCCAATTTCCCTGACTGTACTTACCCCCTTTAAGAATACAAGCGTGATGATGATGATATCAGCCAATAATTCAACCGACACGCATTTAACATGGCCAAGCCAATCAGAGACAATACTATCCAATTTTATACTTAGCCCATCATAGAACTGATTAACAGAAAACTTCACAGTGCCAATGCGTCCATCTCATACTCCAAGTTTTTTTAGTATTCATCACTCGTCCCCGTACTAGAGTAAAGGACTCGCTGTTTAGCAAACCTAATTTCATATTCAAGGGGCTTCCACACACTGAGTTAGGGCTAGAAATTAACCCTTTTTCGGTGCCTTTCTGCTGACGGGGGTGCTTGAAGGGCCAAGTAGGTTTCACTATATCGAGGGCCAAGCACTTGAGAGACGAGGATGCTCCGATTTGAAAATAATTTTAGGGTATTGAGCACCATAATAGTACAAAAGGATTTCATATATAATATGTTTATAAAGTTATATCTTATATGTTAATCTTGTAGGTGGACGACCTACGCTGCGTTTGGTCCGTGGTCTCCATTCGAGCACTTTTCGACCCCATCGGCATTAGATCTGCTCTGCATGTTATAAATGGCCTGCCCATGGCCTATTCTGCCTATTAATCCATTGGGGTATATTGGTGACTTCACTTCGTCTTCGGATCTCTTCATTTCTGATTCGATCCCGTAAAGACAACACGAGTATACCTATCCCTCTGCATTCTCTCTTCCAAAAATTCATGACCTTTCAAACCAATACCATGATTTGTTTGAACTTGAAAAGGCTAGTAGCTAGGGAGGCGTACTAAATACATTTAATCTTTCTTACTTTAGTTATGTGTGGTACCGGATTAGAATAGCACCTCCCCCTGTCTTCCCGTGGGTGTCGTAAGAGTCGACTCTGGGAAAGGATTAGTGTATTGTGGGCGATGGGCTAGCAACCTGCCACTGCAATATCACGTTTAACCATCTGGATACCCTGAAATTGCTAGACGTGGCACTGAATTTGTGAATTCATGTGCTCTGCCTACCCCTCTTGGGAATACAGGCGTGAGAATATGTATGTATGTATGTACTTTAGTTATTGGTTATAAACCCTTAACTTTCACTACTAACTAACGTTTAAGTATCACTGCGACTATGTGGTCACCCAGGATTTGTTTACATCGGCCACATCGTAACGTAAAACGCGGGGCATGTTTACGTTACGTTCACATAGCCTTTTTCAATTAGCTTTGACGTAAACGCGCGCGTTAGACGTAGTTTGCCCAAGTTACGGTTACTACTGGGCAGTAGGTTGTTTATATAGAGGGATTAAAGGAAACATTGGCTGTATTTTCTGCTAAGGTTCTTAGTTGATTTTAACCTAAATAAATATCAGGTCTATTTTAATTAATAGCGCAAAATTAATTGAAAAAGTGTCAAAACCCTTTTAGAGTTTTCATACAAATACAGAAAATATTAAAAAATAGAGCAAATAGGCTCCTAAATATGAGCGCTTTTCATTTAGTCTGCCGGCATTTCGCAAAGACTATCACTAATTATTATCATGACAAATTCTTTCAAAATTTATACATTATAGTGCATAAAGTCTAATTTTGCATTTAAAGTAGTGGGGATAGTTTCGCGCATCATTTCCATGGGAATATATTTCTTGTTAAAAGCCGGGGACTGTTATTTAGTATATTTCATAGTGTGTGTGGGGTTTAAAATTACACCTCCTCAGTTCTTCTTTGGCTGTCGTAAGAGCTTGTAAGAAATAATGTTAAGATATGCTTTATGCGACAGGTTAACAACCTATCACTATTCGATGTCTTAAACCAAGACGTATGCCAGAAGTGACTACGTTTCGAGTACTCTGCTTAACCCATTTTGGAACTGAGGCGTGACTGTATGTATTTAAAACCCACCGCAAGGAAACTGATTATCAAATCAATCTACATAGACATCAGATCTGTCTACGATGTCATAGCGAGAGAGCTACGATGCCACATACTAAAAGATACACAGAGATTGACAACAAAGTCATTTCATCCCTTTTTGGACTCAGGGCTTAAAAAAAGAGATTTTTATAAGCCGCATGGTGAACTCCGAAGTAATTCCCATCTGCGTTTAAATGCGCTGGTGAATGGAATTAAAAAGCTCAGGGTAGCTGGAAATATTCCGAAATGCTGTTTAAACTACACCGGTTGACGCACGGCTATGTCGTTGGGCGAACATTGGCGACCGAGTTTCTGACAACTGGAAGCATGGCTGTTTTATTTAAAATCAAAAACTAAAAATATATTTTCAACCGGCTTTGAAAGGAGGTTTTCAATTCCGCTGTAATTTTTTTATATATGTCCTAAAAACGGGTGTCTCTCGCGATCCCTAATATCGTTTGTCCTAAAATCACATGCCCTAACCGTTTTACCCTAATGGGCATTACCCCTAACGATCATTTTCCATAATAATCATTTCCCATTATTTAAAAATAGTCAGGAATCAATTAGGCAAGGTTGAAATCAAATAGGTTAGGTTAGGTTAGGTTTATTTTATGACCATAAATAGCGAGCGAAGCGAGCGGAGTGCCAAACCAATCGTTTTTGAAATAAAAGGTTTAGGGAAACTAAAAATATGGCGTATGAGTTTTAGGGCAAATGATCAATATGGCAAAAAAATTAGGGGAAAAAATTGGTTAAAAAAAAATAGGGATCCAGATATAGATTCCCTAAAAACTTCTATAAAAAGACACCGATTTAGATTGTAATTTTAGTGTTTAATAGACATTGGAACCATAGATAACCCCTGGCGGCACAAGTTATGCATCCGTCTTATAACTCAACAACTAACATAGCAGTATGTCACAGAACTTAGTTGCATTCTCTTGATGATAATATATCGCGGTGGAACCACTGACACATTGTGTTATGCAATTTAAGCCACGCCGCATTGCGGGGTGCATGCTTAGGACTCACCCAGGGAGTTATACTGATTTATTGTCTCTGGAGAATAGCTACCGAGTTTTTAGCGCAGTGTACGTGGAAGAAACGGCGCCGTGGTAGCCAAATGGGGTGAGCGATCGCAAGGTTAAGCAACGTTGGGTCTGGTGTGGTTTTGGATGGGTGACCGCGAGTTTTAATATTTGTAAGTGGGGGGGAGCGGTTTAGTGGGTTGATTTTGCGCCAAAATTCTAGTTGTAATTCGATAGAAAGTTAATTACTAAGATAGTAGAAGATCCCGTGTGGTTAGAATTACACCTCTCCATTTCTTCCACGAATTTCATAAGAGGCGACCAAGGAACTAAACTAAGATATGCTTAAGGCGACATCAACGTGTTGACCTAAATTATGCTAAACGTGGCTACAAACTGCAAAAAGTCTTGGTTTTTTTTGTGAAGCGTTTTATGTGCTCCACCGACACCATTCGGGAACACAGGCGTGATGATGTATGTATGTAGTAGAAAAAGGTGAAGGAAGGTAATTAAACACCAAAGATAAAATGTAATTAAACTATAATCTTTATTATGTTATAATGTTATAAAAAATGGTAAAATATGCTTTAAAACCGACCTGTTACCCGTCAAATTCTTTAATAAAAATGGAAAAAAAAACCGTTCGTGAAAGCGTCTAAACGGAAACCTTTAGAAGTTTTGGAATCAAAGAAATTCAAACACAAGTGGAGCACACGCTGCAATTCACTCCCGTACCGTGCTAAGTGATTACAGTGATTGCAAACCTCATCTAAGCGCTGGCCTAACTCGCACTATGGAGCAAAGCGCAGATATTTTATCTTAATTATAATCACGGTTCATACCTTGGAAATTGCTTTTGGTAGTAGTAGTGGTACAAATTTTGAAATCAAATAGGTCTTAAAGTTTACCATACATATTTTTATCGATTCTCACAATGCATCCGATTCAAAGGACCACAATGAACAATGCACTCTTTTATGTTGACTATTATCTTAATAGGTGGTGAAAAAATACATTTGCAGAGGTTGTTTGCAGCGTGTGTTTCTTACGTGTTGCTCTTATACAGCGATTATTATAATCGATTACTATTGTGCTTGCAACGTAATAAATTCCAAAATGTTGATAAGTTATAATGTATTTTTTTAAGCACAATTAAAAGAAATAAAAGGATGGTGTTATTTTAGCATAGTTGACTTTTGGTACAATTATTTCAATAATCTTCCTGCAAGGCACAGTCTCTTCTCATTATGAGAAGGCTTGGCTATAGTTCTCACGCGGGCCCAGTGCAAATTTGGAACTTCACACAACATTGAATTACTTCGTCGCTGTGTGTGGGTTTTCCTCACAACATTTTCCTTCGCTGAATTGCTCGGTAAATATTAAATTAGATAATTAGATAATTAGAAAATCACACATAAAATCCGAAAAATTCAGGGCGAGCTCGGGGTTTGAACTCACGACCCTCTGCATGAGAGGCCACAGGTCAAACCACTAGGCCACGGCTTACCATACTATGCGATCAAAATACACTATTACTCCTGGCCGTAAATTAAGGCACGAGATCATAAAGCGTTTTCAGCGAAGCGCTACAGCGGCGACCCCACCTGCAGCGGAAATACTTATTAGACGAACCAGCGAGCGCTCGCTAACTGAATTATATGCTGGAAGACTGGAGCACCCAGAGGTATATTTCGTTAAGAGTCGGTGATGCTTTTTTATTTAATTCGGATCCACGATTCCGCGGGAGATTTAAGAGTGAAGGTGATATAATAAAAATGGTATCAAAGGAAAGTGTCAGATTCATTGGCACCCTTTTTATTTTTTAAATTGGCTGTTGTAATTTTGACGAGTTCTTCGCTTCAGGCTGAGTTCACCTCTCCATTTCTTCCGTAGATGTCGCAAGAGGCGACCAATGAATCCTTTTTAGGTGTGTGTTAGGCGATATGCTAAAACTTGTCACTATTGTACCTATTAACTTAAAACCTGAAAATATGGTATAAGTTGCTGCGGAACGTGAAATAGTTATGTTTTTGAATGTGTAACGCTTCGTATGCTCTGCCTATCTTACTTGGGAATACAGAGCACACGAAACAATTCAAAGCCATGACTATTCTATGTTTAACGGTCACTTCCAGCGTCATGTTACATTTTAATATGGATTAAAGGCGTAGGCATTATAGTGACAGGTTGCTAGCCTGTCGCCTAAAGCATACCTAAACCTATTCCCCCAGTCGTCTCTCACACCATTCAAGGAAGAAATGGAATAGTGTTATTCAAGTACCAACTCGCAGTTTACCTTATACCGCGACTTAGTGTACATCTTGCATTTTGTAGTAGGAAAAATATTCTCGGAGCCAATACTTCCACCGGTCGTGCTATGTCGCAGTCCACGCAAAACTGGCTAGCTCAGCTCGTTCCGGTAAATCACAAATTCAATACAATTCCGCCGTGAACTGAGAAATTTGTCGTCCAATTGCTGTCTTTTGTCCGGCATGGGACTTGCATTGTCTTCGATTGTATGCAGATTTAAAACCAGTTGACATGACAAATAAATAAATTATAAGCATGTTTTATTGTTGACTAGTTGATCCGACAAAACAGGCCCCGATCAATTTTAGAATATGTACTAAACGTTTGAACATAGATAATAGTTTGAATAAAGAAGTTCAATAGTAAAGGGTGTTAGCTTATCGCCTAAAATATACATTAACCTTAGTCGCTTCACATCAGAATACGACAACCTCGGAAGAAATGGAGACGTGTTATTCTGAACTCGACAGGACACACTGAAACTAAGTAATATTACGCAATATAGATAAAGCAAATAAAAACCTCTCATTTAATTTCTATATTATAACCAGAGATCGGATAAATTTGCGACATTGTTTGCAATTATGTGGACATGACTCCAAAATTAATCAAAATGTTATTCAG